>VDFB02255495.1:0-30163 GCA_007258455.2 Sequoia sempervirens | reverse complement strand
TCACTACATAAGGTGGTGTCGGTGTTAACATGGTTAGAAGTATCTCCCTTCCCTCCATATTTCTCAAATCTAGGCATCTCTACTCCTTGTGGAATCAGTGTTTGCAATATTTCTGAAGACAATGGGCTGCTTTGAACATAATAGGTGGGTGACTGTTCATTTTGATTTTAGTTTATGGTGGAGATTTTTTTTTGCATGGATGAAATAGTTTGGAAAAGTTGTGTTATGAGAGGATCATTATAAGTGGTGTGTGGTGGAAGTGAAAGTGGTGATGGAGTATATGTAGTGGTAGGGAAAGTGAATGGAATAATTATAGATGGTATTGTAGAAGAGGATAGAACATGTGATGCCAAATAAGAATTAGGGATGCTAGTAGGAATACTCGAGGAAGGAATCACATTACTAACTTGTTGGAGTGTTGTTGTGACATGAGTGGTATAGGTAGGTATGGAGGCAACTATTGAGGGAGGATTTTGAGGTCCTCCTTGGCTTACCACATTGTTTACTATTTGAGGAGCACTAGAGGTTGAAGGAACATGTTTTGTATATATCTCAACTATATGTGTCACAATGTCTAGGCCTTCTTCATTTTCAAGCATGGGATGGATGTTTTCTATGGTAGGAATTGCAGTGGCTGAAATGTTTTCAAGGCTCACCTAATGTTGGAGATGTGTTAATTCCTCATGAATGTGAATTAGTTTGTCTTGCAATATATGATAATTTTGTGTGTCAACTTGCATGTTATTGGAAGGAAAAGAGTTTCTAAAGGTATTATCCATGCCTAGTGTACTAGTTGCAATACTAGGAGTGGAAGCTTTAGATAACCCAAGATCCACAACGAGTGTGTTATCATGGGATAACATGAGTCTCGAACTTCTTCTCACTAAGGTATTAGCAATAGGACACTAAACACTCATGCAAAGGTTTATAAATGTGGGGTGAATGCAAATGCAATGTAAACTAACAAGAAGAAAATGCTTAAAAATAAAATTTTGGAAAATAAAACTAAAATGCAAAAACAGCAAACAGAAAACTCAAAAATTGCAGATTAAATGCCAAAAAATGCAGTGGAAAATATGCAACTAGACTAATTCGCCCAGGGTGGTGAATTAGTCTAGGTAGTCATTTTTTTTTAAATGTTCAAATTTTTTAAATTGATTTTTATGCTTTTTATATTTCCAGATGCAAATATAATATGAGTATGCAAAATTTTGACAATTTTTAATGAAATGTAATGCAAAAATGCAAGCTAGATGAGCTTTCCACTAATGCATATTTTAAAACCCTAGAATGCAATGCAATGTAATTCTAGGATGTAAATGCACTTGAAATCAAAAATAGAATGTTTAAAATGCAGGTTCACCAAAATGAACCGTAATTTTTTGGGATAGGGACTCTCTTACACTTCTAAGGTTTTGCACCTAAAAGGAGAAAGGTGTCCCAAAAACCTAGGTGGTTCACTCAAGACTAATGAAAATATGATTGAAATATATCTAAATAGAATGTCCTAGATGCAAAGAACTAATAAAAGAGATTAATTATTAATGCAAAACTAAGGAAATGCATTTTATTTGAAAACACAATGTGATATGCAAAATGACCTAAATATGCAAACAAACTATAACAGAAATTAATGAGATTGGAGAGGTACACCTGGAAACTAGAAAGTGATGCAAAGAGGCTCTAGAATCCTGCATAAATCACTATTGAAGCCAACTAGGAAACTTATGCCATGTTGGGTGACTTATTCTTGTTTCAAGGAAATTCTGCCAGAATAGGTTCTAGCCAAAAGGGTATCCAAAACTGTAGAAAACACTTTTTGGGCCTAGTAGTGGGACTAATTCGCCACTAATGGTGACTTAGTCCACCTCTAGATTTTGGGAAATTAAAAGGTGGAAATAGAAGCTCTCGGTCTGCACTCTCTGTTCTTACAGGTATCCGAATCTGAATTTGCAAAATCTAGTTTGTAGGTGATCTCCAAGCTTCTCTTAGGGTTTTGTTGACTTTGACTGACTTTGATGAAAATTTGACACCTTTTCACACCTTTCTCTTTGATAATTCTACATACAAGACTTGCAAAACACACATGTAGAGAGGGGAAAAAGTGTTAAGGGTTAGTGAATAGGGGTTTGCCTTGGTCAAACCCCGGTTTGGTAATTAAACCCTTGAAAATGAAATGAAATGAAATGAAAAGAGAATGATGAATGGACAACATGCAATGCTACAACTCACCAAACCCTTGAAGTAGAAATCTAGAAGATATGCAAGTAGATGCTCCAATGGATGTAGACTTTGAAATACTTAGAATGCTTAAGAATGATTGATAATTGCTTGAATGATTAAGTGAATGAATGGGGGTGAAATGAGATGAAAAACCCTATATTCATACATGATTATACATAATTTCCCAAAAATACCACATCGCAGGCTGACCTCAAGGCTTAAAAAATAATATCTCGCCTTAATTTTGATTTTTGAGCCAAGTGGGACTAACTCACCCCTATTGGTGACTTGGTCCCACTTAAGCATTTTAAGTAGGTGTTAGGAATTAAATTTTATTAAATGATGTTTAATGGGATTATTCTCTAAAATACAATTAAGTAGGGCCTATAAGTGTATAAAGGGGCCAATTAAACATAAGAAAGGGTCAAATTATTGATGACAAGCTTAGAAAAGCATAAAAGTTTGTTACAACACTTTTACAAGACACCATAGAATTCTTATTGATTCAGAAGGGTCCAAGACATATATTGTAAATGTGTTGACCACATTACAACATTAAATCTAGGAAAAACTAGGCCAACATCCAAAAGAAAGACCCAAATGAGCGTGAAAATGTCCAAAGATACATTTTTTTATGCTAAAATATGTATCATCATCGAGCATCAAAATTGTCACAAATGAATCACAAACACCATGGTATGATATACACAAAGGTGTGCAAGGTTACCATTTGTGAGAGACAAGCAGTCAAAAGACAATGCCAACAAACAAGGAATGCCCCGGCCCATACTAAGGACCCAATTATCCCAGTCTTTTTGCCAAGACAAACCACAAGCAACAAGCAAAGAAAAGAGCTCATGATCCATCATCACTCCTCTAAATCCTTCATGGGACATCCTTGAGGTGCATAGTAACATGACCAAAAACCAATCAAAAAGATAAGACAAACTCAGACCAGCAAAATGTTTTCCAGAGAGATAATGTTTGTTAATAGGATTGACAAGATTGATTGATGTGATTGATTAGATTGACCAAGATGATCGAGATGACCAATTGATAGATTTTTTAACCAAATTTGATTGAAAAAGTTTGATTAATTGATGTGATTGATTATGCCTGATTTCAAGAAAGACACATCCTGTATAATGCAAGATTAATTGACCAAGATGACAAGATTGATTGACCAAGTGAAAAACTTGAATTGATTTGGTAAGGTTTGATTGATATGATTGACCGATATAATGATGTCTAGTTTCAAGAAAGACATATCTTTTTGAAGGAAAAGGAGACACCTGATAAAGTTGACCGAATAACCATTTTGATAAACACCTAACTGTAGGAAGGACATCCTACTTAAGGCGAGTGACAAGATTGACCAATGACAATGTCTAATCTTAGGAAGGACACATCCTAATAGAAGAGAAGAGATAGGACTGAATGAGACAAATGACATCATGCCCCATTCTGATATAAGACTAATGACCTGATAGTGACCGATGATAAGGTGATTGATTGATTGAAGATTAAATATTTGCTAGATGTGTTTGTCTATTTATTTTTGATTTGGTTTGAATAATGATTGATTGCAGACAAGGAATAGAACCAGTCTCAAAAAACCCTAAAGGACTGACCTAGGGCCTCGGGGGCTCATTGATTGATGGGCCTTGTCTATGTTATACATGCAGAGACCTCGTAGTTTGACATGACTTGACTTTGTTTTATTTTGACAAAAGACTGAGTCATGATTTCATTTGAACAACCTATAAGGACTGACCTAATGTCTCAGGGGCTCATTGTAGATGACCCTTGCCTATGTAGCAAATGCAGAGACAATGTAGGTCAACCCTACTAACACAAACTGACTCAGACTTGAATTCTGACTCTGACTTTGTTTTTGGAAGTTTTTGAAGTTTTCTGATTTTTTTGGATTTTGATGTTTTATGATTGTTTTGGATTTTGATGTTTTCTGATTTTTTTGGATTTTGAAGTTTTCTAATTATTTTTTTTTGCATTTTGATGTTTTATATTTTTTTGGGTTTTGATGTTTTGCGATTTTTTTGGATTTAGATGTTTTATGATTTTTTTGGATTTTGATGTTTTGCATTTTTTTTGGATTTTGATGTTTTAAAAGGCTAATACCATGTGTTATTTCTCATGAGTACATGAGTCAAGGAATCTTCCTGAATTAGGTGTAGGATTACTTATTATGTGTGAGGGGAAGTAGCAGGTGAATGCAATGGATGATCATGAAGGCAAAGGATACCTAATGTCAATGATTCCTAGGCCATAGGAAGGATGACGAAGCTTTATTATTGATGAATGAGACTTTTTTATGGATGATAACCATAAGGATCATGGAAAATGGATGTGAAAGATACCCACAATTGACCAAGCAGGCATGTACAAGGATCCAAGAACAAACATGATCTTGCCCCTAGTCAAGCTGAAAACCAACTGATAGGTGATGATGATGACAACATTGCTTAATATGGGAAGGACACATCTCGAAACAATGTAAAGATGATTATAATGTGACTAAAGGATCAAGGTGTACAACAAGGCTAGGAACAAAGCCAAGGAATGTTTTGGATGATGCACTAGGTTGCATAGCAAGATTATATCGATTAGGCTTGTTGCATTTGAAATTACTAACCTTAGGACTAGATGGGATTATGGAGGGAACTTGGATAAGTGGATTAGAATCCTTAAACCAATGACAAGGGAAAACCAATCCAAACAATAGGTATGGAATGATAATGGATTGATTTTGGAAAAGGATAAGAGACATGAGGATTATTGGTTGAAAGAATTAGCATATGATCTCCAAGGACTATGTAGCATAGGAATAAAAAAATTTCTCCGAGGTATGGGTTTGGATAAATTCTATTAAGGAAATGACATGATATTTCATGGATAGTGTATGACCAAATGATAGACATGTCAAGAATTTTCCCAAAGCATAATTTATGTTTGCACCCCATTTCTTATCAAGATCAAGGTAGGTGGGAAAATGGATGGAAATGATATGGATTGGATGGATAGATGGAAATTTCACAAGAAAGGCATGGGAGATGAGACAACTTGCCCCCAAGTGTAATGCTACACATAAATAATTGCTCTTACACATGATTCTTGTTTGCCAAGTTTTCATCATGGTACTTATCCAAAGTGCCATAAAAATGGTTTTCACTATTGGACAAAAATTTTCTCTTTACTATTTTTCTTTTTTTTTTCTTTTTTTTCTTGGATGTCACACAAGATACCTATTTGCCAGGTTTTCATTAGCATGATAATTTTTTTGATTTTTTATATTGACTTGATGTTTTGTATGATCATTGATTGTTCTAAATCCTTTGATGGTGTTGATGTAGATATTGGTGTCATGATATACCAATTGTGACCTTTATGGCATTGTATTTTCAAGAACATAGCACTTACATACAACTGATTGATGTCATTATGATCCTCTTTGATACTATGTTTGGCCTTATCGAAATACGTACATCATGATAGAGTTCCATGTGAGTCCTTATGATAAAGAGTTGCTACCAAGATGCAACGAGTTTGTGATGTGGTATTTTTAGACTTTAGGTGAGATGTAGGATTATGATGGATGATGGTAGGTGTGGATGAATTCTTTAAACATTTGGATGTAGTAATTTTTATTTTCCAAACTTGGGATGGCGGATAATGGAGTTTGGAATCTTGATTGGGATAATGTTTGGAACCAACACTTTTATATGCCTTGTGTGATGACCATTTTGAAGGAGGTGGAAATTTTTTATATGTGGGAGACCTCTTTTCTTGTGGCTCCACATTTTGATTGGATATTGGAATTGAACTTTTTTCTTTACTTGATCCATTTTTCTTTGGGACCCATTTTAACTTTATTTGTCCACTTGGATTTTTGTATTCAATGGCCTTTGATATTTGATTTTAGGCTTTAGACTTGTAATAATTTTGCTTTTTTTGGTTTCATTTGATGGAATTAATTATGTTGGAATGACGGTTTACGATGTGGATGGAAGGAGTGTTGGCGTCAATGTTCTGGGGCCATCTCATTTTGTTGGGATGCCTGGGATAAGGTTGTGAAATTGACTGAGATTAATTTAGGATATTTTTAATTTTTAATACTTTGTTTCTTCTTGATCATTTGGGGATGTCCATAGTAGCTTTTTTATGTATTGACATTAATAAGTAGATTTTGTATATTTCCTCTTTACGATCCATATTAAAGAATTTTTATATTTCTTTTGACAGCTTGATCCATGTCATTTTTAGCATTTATCTATAACCTTAAAGAGCAAGTGTCTCATCTTGGAAAATGGAGGTTTTTGGATTTTGGATAGGACCAACTTCAAATTTTTGATCATGGATGGTATAAAGGTCAATGAGAGGATCATTTTGGATTTCTTGTTCAATGGTAGGATTTTGACTAAGGATAGGTTTATCTTGGATGACATGATTGGGAAATGGGATCTTGATTAGAGATTTTATTAACTTGGATATCATGAGCATCTATAGGTGATTTTTGGGTAACTTGATCTAGATTTGTCATGGAGTTTATTTCATTATGCTTTGGTCTTTTCTTTGGACATATATCCCAAGGTTTAGGCAATGGAATGTGATTTTGGGAAATGATAGTATTTTCTTTAATAGTCTCAAGATTTTGACATAGCAATAATGGAGTTTCAATAACTAGATATTTTTTGGTATTGGTAAGTGATGGAGGAGATGATGGTGACAAATGGTTGGATGGTGTAGGATTAGCAATATGATTGGATCGCCTAACTTTGTTTTCAGTTAGGAGTTGAACAAGTTCCTTTGCTAGTTGTCCTTGGAGAGCATTAATTAATGTGATTTTATTGGATGGTATTGTAGTTTGGGATGGAATGGATGGCAATGGATTAGTGGATGGTAGATTAGGATAATATGTGGAGGATTGGAATGGACTAGTGGAAGGTCTGTTTCCCTTGTCAAGGTTAGGATAAGAATGGTTAATGGATGCTTGTTGGATATTAATGGTATGGATTATGTTAACTAGTTCTTGATAGGGAGGGTAGATGCATGGAGGAATAGAGCATATGGATTGTTGGTAAGATGGGTAGATGGACGGATGACTTGATACTATGGGTGATTGGTATTGACGATTGAGGATGGATTGGTACTCAACTTGACTATGAAGAAGATCAAGGTAAAGTGAAGACAAGGTCATAAATTAAGATTAGGATGGATAAGGAAAACTTAGTAAGGACCATATAAAACTTGTGACCTTTGGTTGTCAATGCAAGGTACCAATGCAAAAGGGGATATGAAACTATGCTATGTTTTTTTTTTTTTGGATTTTAGGATATGAGGATGCAAAGTGCCAATGTACCTAAGACCAAGATTATGGAATGGTGGGATGATAATGTCCCTATAACAAAGGGATGTGATATGCAAGGATGATAAATGCAAAGTGGGATATGAGACTAAGCTATTTTTTTGTATTTTTTGGATTATAAGGATATGAGGATGAAAATGATAATGCACCTAAAATTAAAGGTTGGGAAGCAATGATGATAATGACCAAAGGATATGGTATGATAATGAATCTAGAGTGATACTAAAGGATGTAAAATGATACTATGGATGTGGACCTCAAGATTTAAGATAAAGGATACTAACCAATCTATGTTGATCCAAGATGGGAATGCGATGATATGAGATTAAGCTATGTTTTGTGATTTTTTGGATATAAGGATGCAAGATGACCATGCACCTAAGTCTAAGACCAAAAAATGATATGATGATAATGATGTTATGATCAAATGATATGGTATTCCAAAATGAAACTAAATGGGACCAATGGATGCTAAATGATACTAAAGGGATGGACCTTAATATTTAAGAAAAAGGATGCTAACCAAGTTATGTAGATCCAAGGTAACAAACCAAATTATCATTGACCTTTTGTGATGACCAAGATGATATTTTTGACAAGGTGATTCTAAACTAGGACACAAGCTTGAGACTCAAGTTTGACCAAGATGACAATGACAAAGGTTGATAAGGTAGAAGATGAAGGTCAAGACAAATTGGATAGGAAACCATGGATTTTCCAAAAGCTTAATAATCTTCCTATGTCTAAAATTTGAAAGGATAAGTGCAACTTAAGGTCTAGGATTAATTTTTGCAAGGAAAAAGGATGAGGAAAGCAACCTAGAATGTAATGTAATCCTAAATGGAAGTGATGGAATGGATGGGAAAAAGTTTGCAAGTCTCTGGTTTAGAAGTCAAGATCACTATTATGATGAATTGATTTTGTTATGGACACGGATTTTATGAATTTTGGCAATGAGGTAGTTATGGCTCTATTTTTCTTAGATGCGTCATTTCAAGCTATGAGTTTCCAAAGCATAGTTGCAGTTCAGGATGACAGTTGCGGCTCTGTTTTTATCATTTGCGTGACAAAATGTTTATTTTACAATTTTGATGGTTTTGACCTGGTTTTGAATGGATTTTGACTGGTTTTGATGAGATTTGATTGGAAAACACATAATACAGTCACAAGTAGTTGTTTTTCTTTGTTTGGTATGAATGTGTAAGATGTTTAAATGTGTAAAAGACACTTGCAAACACACTTTGCAACCTATGGTTTCTCAAGAGATACCACCGACTAGATCCCCACTCAGATTTCTCCAACCACTTAAACAAGGAAAACAACTAGAGGCTTGGTCACATTGGCTCCCCTCCATGGCACTCACTTCTCAGGCTCACCAAGTCTCAATTCCCCAAAGAGGAATTTTTTCCTCTACATATACTTACTGAAGACGTGGGGCGGCTTTAGAACAACTATTCATGTGCTAGCAAGTGAAAGGGATTTTGGCCACTATAACAAAGGTTCTTAGTGAATACTCAAGGACATAGCTCCCCGAAGCATCCAGCAAGCCACTTAAGGCTTTAATCACTCTACTAGGGGCTCTTATACATTTTATGGTAGGTACCCTATTTTGAGTGACACTATACGGCAAGGGAAAAGACTGTCATGAGGACTTGACGGTTTAGTATTATCCTTTTATATATCAGCCCAAGGAAAAAATAGGTTGGATTCATTCCCTCTTTCGAGGCGGGCCCCTCTAAAGGTAACAAAATCAAGACAAGTATGTTGTTTTTTATCACCCAAGATCACACAAAGCGCAAGGGGAGAGCATACACAACACCTTTGCCTCACACTCGCATGGGATTCATTTTAAGCCCAAAATATAAATTTGGGGTGTGATTGTACAAATGCCAAAGAAATTTTTTTGATCCTAAAGATTGTCAAATGGCGTGAGAGGAGTGTATATGCACTTCTATGATAGATTGAAAACCACCAAACACAAAAGACAGTTGTAAATTTTAACCCTTTTCTTATGATTTGAAGACACTTGGCTTCTTTTTATACTAATGATGTTTAATGCAAGTTCATTTTAATGCCCATGAGTAAAAGAATGCATTTTTTTGTTCATTTTAACCTTCATGAATGAGATATGCAAGTTTTTTTTACCCTTATGATCCTGATGTAAGTTGTAGTTGTTCATTTTAGCCTTCATGAGTGACAATGCATGTTCATTTTAAAACCCATGAATGGAATATGCAATTTTTTGTTCATTTTAGCCTTCATGAATGATGATGCATGTTCATTTTAACCTTTGTGCATGTAATGCAAGTTTGTAGTTGTTTGCAAAATAAAATGAGATAGCAATGATAAAACCAAACTAAGTAAATGAAATGATAGGGAAACAAATGATTTGGTTTCAAAAGAAACAATTTTTAGAACTCCCTCCAAGTTGTACCACATGCTGAAAATAAAGGATTAGTAACCCAGAAAAGAAAAAAACTTTAATGATAAAAACAAATTAAAACAACAATAACTTTCTCAAAACTTAACAAAATTTTAAAACGTAAAAATATATGGAAAGCTGAAACTCAAACCTTCAAAACCCATAAAGTATTCTTCCAAGGTTCTACACGAAAAAATTGTTATAGGAAAAAGAAAACACGGGTTTTAATAGCTAAATTTAAAAAGTAGAGAATACTAAAACGGCTATAACTTTCTCAAATCTTAACGAAAATTAAAACCATTTGAAGTTTTGAAAAGCTAAGAGCTGAACTACAAAACCCAGATAATCACTTTTTAATATTTTATGTGCCCATTTTTCTGTGCTCAAAAGAAGATGATGATATTTTATGCGAATTATTGGTTGTAACCTGCAAAACAGCAAAAGCAAACAAGAAAAAAAATGACTTTCTCTACAAAATTGTAAGATTTGTGTCGGGTTCACCAAATGTAAGATGGGAAAAATCAATCTAGCCTAGATAAGGGTAATCCCACAATAGTGGTTTACACTTTTTTGGACATCCAAATTTTTGTTGAAATCACATATTTTTAGAAAATATAATTATTTAATCCTTGAAAAGTTACATTTAAAGGATTCCAATTGAAGAATTTTTTATTAAACCACCTTAGTTCAAACCCCCTTGGATAGAACCCCACTAGTTTTAAACCATACCTATAACAGAGTCTCCTTTAGACTATCAAAATGCTGATAAAAAAACACTTTTGATTTACCTTTTGGGAAATCAAATGAATTCATTTAAAATTTATTTTTTGTAAGTATGTAGTCCTTATTATAAGCTTCCCAAAAAGTATAATTTTAAATATATTTAATTTGATAATTATATTTGTTTTTTATTTCTTGTGAATGTAGATTTTTAACCGAAAATCAAGCTCTTTGTTCTGCACATGTGGAAAAATAGTAGATTACAAAAAAAAATCTAAAAAATATGTTCATTTTAGGTATTGATGTCCTTGATCCAGCAAAAAAAAAATGAATTTCGATACATACGAAAAATGTTATGTTGTATACGGTCTTCCTATGTCTAAATTGTAATTGCTTTGATTTCAAAACTTAATTAAGAAAAAAATATGCAATAAAACAATATGAAACCAAATGGAAGTGATAGATATCATAGTTACAAATATAAATTCAAAAAAAATAGAATTTTATCCTTCATAGAAAAAGAGTTATGTTGTATACGGTGAACATCACTCTTTAAAAATGGTGTTTACTGTTAAAAACTAGTTTTCGAAGGAGATGGAAAAAGAAATGCAATATGATTTTTTAAAATGTATTTAGAATCTACAGAAAAAAAAAATCACAAATTACTACTTTGCATCATCTTCAAATTCCTCATGGATTAGCAGCTATAGGTGTCGAAAAGTGAAGATTTAGTTGAAAAAATTTAGTTCAATGTCCAGTTTGGCCAAAAATTGTAAACCAGTATTGTGGGATCACCCATAATAGTGACAACCACAGCACCTCTAAGCTAATAACCCAATCTAAACAAGAGAAAAAATCAAATGAAGAGAGCAAAATGAAAATAAAGAAACAAAGCACTCTCCATTGAAGTTGACTCACTTCTCTTGTCTCCTATTTCTTCTTTTGCAAATATGCCCTCAGATTTGTAGTAGAACTTGTGCAAATACCTACAAATTGTAAGCAAGAAAGTTGGAGATAAGTGGTTGTTAAAGACAAAGTGAAGGAGAAGGGATTCTTTTATAGACATCCATTTGAATGGATGGACGAGATCACTCACCTAGAAATATTCTAAGATGGACGGATGAGGATTCATGAGATGGAGATTACAAAATGGATAGACGAGATTAGAAAGAGCCCGGAGGCAATCAACGGCCGAGATTCAAAAATAAGATAGTGGAGGGATAATGGTTAAATTAAAAATTAGAAATCATTAATTCATGAGGAAGGAGTCTCTAAACAAGTGGAGGCACAAATAATTTTTCCAAATTATTTATTTGAGGAAAAGGAAAGTGGGAGGAAATGATTATTTAATTAAAATTATTTATGAAATCAATTTTAATTAAATGGGGAAAATGGATATGAGACATAAATAATCAATTTAAGTTAATTATTTAATGGAGGAAAGGAATGTCATGAGATAATTAAATAATTTTGACAATTATTTAATTATGGAGGAATGGGAAAGGTCAATGAATAGACAAATAATAACGATTAATATTATTTAACTATAGGCAAATGATAAAAGATGAATAATTAAATAAATAATTATTTATTTAATTATTGGAGGAAAAGGGGGTGTTAGTGATGTAATTAATTTTATTTAATTGATCGTAGTAGAAATAAAGATTAAGAGGTGAATTAATTAAATAATTAAAAATTATTTAATTAATAGAAGAATTTGATCAAGACTCATTAAATAATTAAAATTTATTTAATTATGTGAAGACAAAGACCAAGAAAAATGACGCTCGTAGACTAATACATTTTTTAGTGTCTACACACGCATCAATAATACCAACAAACTCTAATACCTCGACATCCTCAACAACATGAATACATATCTCAACAAACTCCAATACCACAACCTCCTCAACATCCTCAATAACATCAATACATCTCCCAACAATCTCCAACACCCCAACAATGACCCACACATCAATACATCTCCCAAAAATTTCCAACACCACAAAAAAACACCATCAATACATCATCTCACAACAATAATTAATCGCATAACAACAAGCATCACAACAAAACCCCCAACATCCATAATATATCCATTATCGACCACAAAACCCTCAACAAAACACCATACCACAACATCAATACGGTCCATACAATATACCTCCACAACAATAAAATAATCTACAATACCAAACAATCCCTCAACCTCAACACACTCCATATAATCCATATGAAATGACATCTAACACCCCCATTATCAAAATTTAGAATATAATTCATCCACCATACCTCGATGCAACACATATAACCCACCGCCAAATGATCTCTCTACCAATATAACAATGCAAATCTAAAGCTCAACATAGAAGTTCCATGATATATAGATGGAACAACTAAAAAATCATATGCTCTTCAAGATATATGTCCCTATCCATTTGATAAGAGCATAAAAATATTACCATTTCCCCCTAACTTTGAGATACCAAAGTTTGACAAGTACAAGGGACGTGGTAATCCAAAAGAGAACATATGAGAATTCTACATGGTCTTTCTAGAGGTGGCCCACAATGACACATATCTCATGCGCCTTTTTTGATGAAAATTAGGTGGACAACCATCAAATGGTTCTCACACTTACCCCTAGGCATTAAGATATTTTAAGAAATCATAGACCAATTTTTCACACACTTCTCCTATAATATTGATGTGGAAGTCACTTTAAATGACTTTATCTTTTCAAACAGAACAATAGAGAAACCTTTGCTTCATTCCTACAAAGATGAAGACGTAAAGTGAGAAAATGTAAAAGGCCTATTCTAGAGAAATAACAAGTAGGCATTGTCATGAATAATATAAATATAGAAGTTGACTTTCACCTACATACATAATGCACCTTAACATTTGAAGAACTCATAGCAAAAGGTCTCACTATCGAAAGGGCTCTTATTGCTAAAGGGTTGGTGAAAATCTACAAGGATAACAACCAATCATCAAGTTTAAATGATAAACCATGCCTATGGGCCAAAAATAAAAAATGTAACCAATGATGGTGTTGTGGACACAAATTTTATTAAAAACACACAAAATTGGTTGAACAAACAAAAAAATGTATAAAATGTTAATCCTCCATGTGGGTCCCACCACCTAAACCAAACAACTACCCAACTAGATGCAACTACACTCCTTAGGGGAGCCAATAGAAATAGTTTTGAACAAACTAATCCAAAAAAACCTAATGAAGCTTTCTAATTTTTGACAATAGAAATAACCTCAATTTAAACCTATATGGTACAATGGCAATGACTATTGTGAGTATCATCGAACAAAAGGGCATAAAACATCAAACTGCATGAAGCTCAAAAACATCATTCAATACCTCATAGATCACAGTGAGGTAAGCATTGATCAACACCTAGGGACCCATGGAAATAATGAATTAGGTATGTACAAGAATCCTATGCCTGATCATGGTAAAGTAAACAATTATGGAAAGTCAAAAGTCTACAACAAATTCAACCACTCCTATCACAATGTCATAGGACATGCATAATATTGAAATCACCATATCTCTATTGTTACAATATATGGACAAGATCCTAACTATGGAGTCACCACATAAAGAGGGAGAGTCACCATTCAAGGAGTTCCTCCACAACCAAAAGTTCCAACAAAATAAAATCCCACATATTATATAGTTTAATAGACTATCTCAAGAAAACCCCAGCACAAATCTCAATCTTGGAACTCTTGAGAATCTCCCTTGTGCATAACGAAGTCTTAGAAAAGGATTTCATACAATCATCTATACCTACTGACATAGATATGGAACAATTTAGGTCATGGTAGGGCATATCACATCCACTCATCACCTTATATTCACAAAAAAATACCTTCCCTCACAAACATATCATAATCATTCATTACATCTTGAGGTTTATGTCCATAAACATAAGGTAAAGAGAGTTTTGATAGATGGAGGTGCGGGCTTGAATATTTTTACTCTTCGATTGGTTAAACATTTGGGATACTCTAAAGGAGTAATAAAAAGAACAAAAGGAATAATTGTACTATTAGAAAATGTACTCGTTTACATTTTCACACTATGCTTGGGTCCCTTAATTAACTATACTTAATTAAGCCTCTAATTGCCTAAATTTTACAGCTACAAGCCTAATTAATTGCAATTTCTAAAATGGGAGTTGTGATTTAATTAATACATTTATCACTATTAACACCAAGAAATAAAAAACTCCTAATTATTTAGGTCAAGACCCATTCACCAAGGCCCCCCTTAAGATCACAATTTCAAATTTTAAAAATGTTTGTGGTGGCATCTTAAGGTCCTAAATTCAAGATTTAAGTGTCGGCTTGTAATGTTTAATTTTTGAGAAAATAGAAAATTATCTATAAAAGCAAGTTCTTTCTTATCAATTCAAATCCAATAACATACATGCAAGCATTCCAAGAGAAAAGATTATTGTCAAAGGTGTTCGAGAGCATATTTCTCAAGCATTTTTTTCAATATTCGAGATCTCAAGCATCATGTCAAAGTTGCCAAGCATCATGCATGTTTTTGGAGCTAAAATTGTGATGTAGGTTTCAAACATTCAATTCAAATTTCAAGTATCAAGATCATATCATCAATCAAGCCATTTCATGCAATATCTAGTGGAGAGATCTACTAAATTGCAATCCTTCAAGTGTTTCAAATGAAGGGTTTGGTCAGTTGCAACATAGAAATTTTTCATTCATCTTTCCTTTCATGTTTCATTATTTTAATTCAAGGTTTAATTACCAAAATGAGGTTTGACCAAAGCAAACCCCCATTCACCAAAAACAAACAATTTTTCCCTCTTGTGTGTTTTGCGGATCTTATGGTAAAGAAGGATTGAAGATCTCTTAAAGTGCAAAATTCAAAAATTTGTCAAAGTTTTCATCAATCCATGAAAAATCGCCTACAGGGTTTGTAATCAAGGGAAAATCCTAAAATTATTATTAAGTGGGGTTAGCACAATAACAGAAAATCCAAAGAAGTAACAAAGCACAAAGGAAAATAGCATGAAAACAAAAGAGCAATATTACCCTAGTCTTCAACTTCCATGGTTCATCTTTGTTACACCTCCTAGCTTGCAGTAAATAGAGATGCCCTCAGATTTGTATGAGCAACTATGACATGTGCCTAAGTCCTATGCAAGTGTTGAAGGATTTGCATAAATGAAAATAACCTAATAATAAGCTAGAATGACAAATGACTGCAAATGTTAAATGACAAATAACCTAAGTTGACAGAAAATAGACATGAACCAGAGAGAGACCATTGACAGGAACTCGAGAGAGCCAAATGAGGATAAAATTGCCCTTTTATAAAAATTGCAATTTCGAATGTGTGGCCAGGATGAGAAGATGACAAAAACCCTAAGATCAATGATCAAGATTAAATGTTGTTGTGCATTAGGGTTAGGTCAAAATTAGGGCAATGATAAGGATGAAGGGCCAAGATTGAATTATAAGATAATTCAATCAAGGGTCGAAATTAAATGAGAAGTCAAAAGTCAAGAATTAAATTGGAAGATAAGGCTGGCACGGACAAAGAGGTTGCTGGAGAAATTAAATAATAAAATTTATTTACTCTAGCTGACCAGTAAATAATTAAATAATCAAGATATTATTTAATTATGGAGGAATGTGACAAAAGGAATTATTTTGAATTTAAATAATGATTTTAATTCAAAATTCAAGAGAATTGGCTAAATTAAATAAATCAAATTTATTTAATTTTAGTAAGAGAAACAGCTAATGAATAATTAAATAATTAAATTAAAATTATTTAATTATAGTGGAAAGTGGACAATTAAATAAATCAAATTTATTTAATTTTTAGAAGAGGGGGACTTAATTAGTGACGTAATTAAATAAATAAAATTTATTTAATTAATCAAGGAGACATAAAATGACAAAGGGAAATTAAATAAATTATGAAATTTATTTAATCAAAGGAAGACTTAGATGACAGAGAGAAATTAAATAAATTATGAAATTTATTTAATCAAAGGAAGATTTAGATAATTAATGACGTATTAGATAAATAAATAATATTTATTTATTTAATAATCAAGGAGGAACAAATGACATGAATTAATTAAATAATTATGAATTATTTAATCAATAGTCGAATGTGGACCAAGGACATAATTAGATAACTTAATTATGCTAGGACGAAGGTGGTAAAAAATGAAGCTTGCAGGCCTAGGTCATTTTTAGGTGTCTACATTTTGCCCCTCTTTGTCATAATGTCGCTTGTCGTATTGTGACAAAGAAAATACGTCAAAAATATGCCCCAGCGAAGGTACGGAGTATTCCTGCCCCCTCGGGAAATTTTCAAATTGTGGGTCGGCGCCAGAAAAATTTGCAAAAGGTCCCGATAAATCAATTTGATGGCTAGAAAAACAACGGCACAGTCGGTTTCAGATTCTGACATGTTTAAAGCAACTTACGGGGAGGTCAAAGGTGCGGAAATGAGCCTCCAGTATTAACTGCAGTTGAAAAATGTCACTTTCACCCTATAAATAGATGGTCAAAGGGGTAAAAGTCAATTCACTTTCACTATTCACCTTGTAAATCTTGAGAGCTCAGAGCAAAAGGCGCAGCAGCGACGATGGTGATTCCAGTGACAGAGCACCGCGGAGAGATCGTGAGGACCTTCAGACGGCCAGAGGGCTCAGGACCTGCGGTATGTACCCTAAACTTGCTTTGTCATTTTCTCGATTTACGTGTTTTTTTATGTTTTCTAGGATAGTGAACGAATGCGCCGCGACGCATATGCGTTCGCGTAAGCCGCAAGTGACTTCGCGTTCGCCGCATTTGATGCGTCGCGACGCAACTGAGTCAAGCAAACAACCCACGGCGGCGGTTTGTGCCGCATTCGATATTTGGTGCGACGCAAGTGCTTAATCGAATCGCATTTGACCTCTCAAATGCCGCAATCGCATATTTGAGACGCAACCGACTGTTTAAATGTCGCAAATGAAATAACGCGCCGCATTCGCAATGTGGCGACGCAAACGCCTAAATTCGCGGCGCAAGTGTTATCCAGCGACGCAGTTGACTTAGTGCAACGCATTTGATTTTTCGAACGACGCAGTTGTGTTTTTGAGACGCAACTGCAATTTTGCGACGCATTTGCCCCTTTTTTTTTGACTTTAACTTGTTTTGATGTTTTCATGCCCTAAGTTATTTTCTATGATGGTCACAGTTGTCCAAAAGGTGCTAATGCAGTGGATATAGCATGTATGCACTTATGTTTTTGAATGACATAGGATATCATCGCAGGATGGACAAGAGAAGACGACGGGACCGATGAGAGAAGATGACCAGACCAAAAAGGAGAAGACCTATGAGAAGATGCAAATCCTTCAAAAATTTACTATAAGACTTTTAATATTCGTTGCTCTTTAATCATCATTGGGCAAACTGTTGTAATGGTCAACAAACACCAAGATATGACGTAGATCCAGGTGTGCAAGGTCGTACCATTACCCAAGACAGAACAGTCATAGACAAGGATGGTTATGACTCATACTAGGAGCATGCTTGCCCCAGTCTTGTCGTCATAATCAACCACAGGCAGAAAAAGACAATGACAGATCATGAAACGTCGTGGCTTCTCTAAATCCTGTTGCCAGGACATCCTTGAGAAACTAGTGACATGATTGCCAAATTACAAAAATAAAGTCTCTATCATGATATGTCGTTGCTTTTCTAAATCCCAAGATCGGGATCTCGCTGAGAAGCTAGTAGTCATGCGTGTCAATTGTCATGCTACATCGCTGCTTCTCTAAATCCTGCTTAGTGGGATCTCGCTGAAAAACTAATAACATGATAAGAGATGAAAAGACAGTTGCCAAGTGTTTGTCAAGTGCATCTGGATAGCCATTGTTCTGATGCCAAGGTGTCATGTTTGATGATGTCAAGATGTCCGAGTGTTTAAAGTTTCGATGACCTTGAAAATGTCGAGACTTGGTGAATTCAGGAAGGACACATCCTGAATGATGCCGAATGTCAGGAGGATTTGATCCCTAATGGTCGTAAGGGGTACCTCAAAATAATGACGATGCCTAGGAAGGACACATCCTAAAGCATAAATGACAGAGTTGGTTCTTCAGAAGGACTCATCTGAAGAATGCTAATGTCAGGAAGAGGGATCCTTAGATGTCAAGAGGATCGCTCGAAAGGCCGAATGACGATGACGACACCTAGGAAGGACATATCCTAAGGCGTAAATGACAGAGGTTATCTTTCAGAAGGACGCATCTGAAGACTAACCAAAATTTGACAGTTTGAGCAGTTATAATGTTTTGACTTGTTTTGACTTGTGTTTGACTGAGGTTGACTTGTTGTGACCGAGGTTGACTTGTGTTTGATTATATGCCAATGTTGCCCTAATGAAATTGTCATGTTGAGTAAAAGATTGCTTTACTTTGTTTTAGGAGCTTTCCTCGTACAGAAGATAAGTGAAGACTTTTGACGTGTGTGCCAACGTTTTGCCACGAACCCTAATGGACTGACCTAGTGCGGCCTCGGGGGCTCATCGATAGATGGCCTTGCCTATGTCATACACTCAGAGACCTCGTAGTTCGACACGACCAATGACTTTGTCTTGATGGGCAAAGATTGCGCCATGATTTATTTTGACAAACCTAATAGGACTGACCTAATGTCTCGGGGACTCAAGTATGAGTCTTGCCTACGTAGCAAATGCGCAGAGACAACATAGTTCGGACAATGACATGGACTTAGTGATTTGATTGACTTATACCGGAGATGACAGTGCACTTGTGTGTCTTGCGCAGTCGAATGTTTTGTTTGGTTTTCTTCAGGACGTTTTATGGTTTTTTTGTCTTTTTTCAGGACATTTTACGATGTTTTTGGCATTTTTCAGGACTTTTTACGATGTTTTTGGCTTTTTTCAGGACTTTTTATGATGTTTTTGATCTCACGTGTCACCCACTGCAGTCGCATGATAAACATTATGCCCCCAGTCAGGTTTAAGACTTAGCCATTTGCAAGGGATACAGATAGGATGTTGTTGACTTGTTGGACACACAGTCGTCAGGACTTGATGTCGATCGTTCGTCCACTAGGACAGGTAGAGCAGGACATGATGGTGACTTGCAGAATAATGGCGAAGACAGCCTTCATCCTAAGCCAAGTTTAGACCAAGTGACAATAGATGGCAGAGCAATGATTGATTACGCATGGCGCCTGTTTGCCAAGTTTTCACCATGGTACTTGTCCAAAGCACCTGTTTTCCAGGTTTTCACTATTGGACGAATTATTTTTCTTTTTACTATTTTTGTGATTTTTTGATTTTTTTGGTGTCACCAAGACGCCTGTTTGCCAGGTTTTCATCAAGGTGACGATTTTTTTCCATTTTTCAATTTTTTTTGTATTTTAGGGCCCTCCAGCCTTGTCCTCTGATGCTATGCGTAGAACTTTCGGAGGTGTAAACTGTTGATGGGTTCAGTCAATTTTTCCCCATCTGGAGTCGCCAGTTGATATGCTCCAGAACCAAAAGAAGATATGATGATATATGGACCCAACCAGTTTGGTTCAAACTTGCCTGGCTTTTCTCTGTCTGCTTGGTTCTTAGGGTTCTGCATGAGAACCAGGTCGCCAATGTCGAACTTTCTGACCATGACCTTTTTATTGTAGCTGCGACAAAGGCGATTTTGATATGCCTGGAGGTGATTCAATGAGTTTTGTCTTCTTTCGTCCAACATTTCCAGCTCGTGCAAGCGTGATTGTCGGTATTCCTCTTCATTAGCTAGACCCTTCAAAGAGACCCGTAGTGAAGGAATTTCGACCTCAATGGGTAAGATGGCTTCCGCGCCAAAAACCAGGGCGAATGGGGTAGCTCCTGTAGGCGTACGAATGCTAGTTCGGTAAGCCCACAGAGCAGGGTTAAGTTGTATGTGCCAATCGCGGCCAGCGTCATTGACAGTCTTTTTAAGGATCTTGATAATGGTTTTATTCGACCCCTCAGCTTGGCCGTTTCCTTGGGGGTAGTATGGGGATGAAAAGTGGTGTTGGATATGGAATCGCTCACATAACTCACGTACGTCTTGGTTTTTGAACAGACGTTCGTTGTCAGTGATGATGGATTGTGGGAGGCCATACTGGCAAATGATGTAATTGAGGATAAACTTTGATATTTGTTTTCCAGTAATGTATGTCAATGGAATGGCTTCGATCCACTTTGTGAAATACTCAGTGGCAGTGATAATGAATTTATGGCCGTTGGAGGAGGTTGGATGAATCTTACCCACGAGGTCGAGTCCCCATTGAGTGAAGGGCCACGGAGAAGTGATTGGCCGAAGTTCTTGTGCTGGAGCATGGACCAAATCACTATGGATCTGACACTTGCGACAGGTTCTGACATATTCTATTGCATCTTTTTCCATTGTCGGCCAATAATATCCAAGTCTCGTTAGTTTCTTAGCCAGAGTAGGACCGTCGAATGAGATCCGCATATACCATCGTGCACTTCTCGTAAGGTCGTACATGCTTCATCGGTGTCAAGACATCTAAGGAGGGTACTGTCGAAACTACGGGGTATAGGGTGTCGCTGATAATGGCATACCTTGCGGATTTTCTAATGAAGGACTTCCTTTGGTTATTGGATAGGTTCGATGGAAGGGTGTGAGTCTTTAGGTAGTCATAAATGTCCTGATACCAAGGAGAGTTGGGACCAACAAGTTCACAAACCATTTCCGACTCTGGGATATCATATGCCGGTATCAACAGCTGTTCTACTAGGAACTCAAATTGCGACACATTTTTAGGGATGTCCAAGAGGGAACTAATAGTAGCCATTGCGTCTGCTGCCTTATTCTGTACCCTGGGGATTTGTTCAAAATACACTGATTGGAAGTATGTTAGGAAGCTATCCACCATCCTCTTGTAAGGAAGCAACTTTTCATCCTTTGTTTCATAGTCACCATTCACTTGTTTGATTACTAGCTGGGAGTCCCCGAATACAAGCAATGTCTGAATTTTCCATTTGATTGCCAACTTGAGACCTGTAACTAGTGCTTCGTATTCGGCGATGTTGTTTGTGCAAGGGAAAGCAATTCGAAATGACTTAGGAATTGAATCCCCTTGTGGTGTGATGAACAAGATTCCAGCCCCTGAGCCATGACCAGTGTGAGACCCATCAAAATACAGCTTCCATGGTGTTGTTGGTTCCGTATGAAAGATGGACTCGTCGGGAAAATCAGTTACCAACGGATGAGAGGCTTGCATTGGTGCATCTGCCAGTTGATCTGCTATTACTTGCCCTTTTATTGCCTTGCGTTCAACATACTGTATGTCGTACTCACTTAGGATCATGACCCATTTTTCCAATCGGCCTGTTAACGCTGCTCGACTTAATAGGTATTTTAATGGGTCAATCTTGGCAACCAATTGCGTCTGATGATTAAGCATATAATGCCTTAGTTTTTGGGCTGCAAAGACAACTGTGAGACATGCACGTTCAATGTATGTATAATTCAACTCATAACCTATCAGTGTGCGGCTGATGTAGTAGATTGCTCTTTCTTTCCCTTCATGATCATTTTGAGCCAGTAATGCCCCCAGTGCCGAATTAGTGGTCGAGATATATAGAATTAATGGCTTTCCATGAATAGGCGACATGAGAACTGGTGTTGATAGCAGGTAATCTTTGATTTGCTGGAAGGCCTGTTGACATTTATCTGTCCATACGAAGGGGACACCTTTGCGTAACAGATACTGGAATGGGTGGCACTTATCTGCCAATTGTGCTATGAAGCGACGAATAGATTGTACTCTGCCTTGCAGGGTTCTGAGTTCACTGATCCCTCTAGGTGGAGGCATGTCTATGATTGCTTTAACCTTTGCCGGATCGACCTCTATGCCTCTTCGGGAAACTATGTATCCCAATAGCTTACCTGACGTGACGCCAAAAATACATTTCTTAGGATTTAACCGCACCTTGTACTCTTCTAGTCTCTTGAAGATTTTGTCAAGTACCGTCAAATGATCTTTCCTTGTTGCTGATTTGGCCAATAAGTCGTCTACATAGTCTTCCATTATATTGTGCATCATGTCATGGAAGATCGTGGTCATAGCCCTTTGGTATGTGGCACCTGCATTTTTGAGGCCGAAGGGCATGACGTTCCAACAGTATGTACCCCATGGGCAAGTAAATGCTATTTTGTGTTGGTCCTCAGGAGCAATGCGGATTTGATTATAACCCGAGAAACCATCCATGAGGGATAGCATCTCATGTCCTACAGTTAGATCGACTATGATGTCAATGTTGGGCAAAGGAAAGTCATCCTTTGGACATGCTTTGTTTAAGTCTCGGAAATCTGTACATACCCGAATTAGTCCATTTGGCTTTGTCACCGGCACTAGGTTGGAAATCCATTCAGCATAATCTATAGACCTTATGAATCCGGCATCCAGTAATTTCTTTAACTCGGCCTTAACCAATAGAGCAACTTGAGGGTGCATCTTGCGCAACTTCTGCTTGACTGGTTTAGCATTGGGTACTAGTGGCAGATGATGTAGAACCAGTTTGGGGTCCAATCCTAGCATGTCAGCGTAGGACCATGCAAAGTTTATTTTCCGTTCTGCAAAGAATTTATGAAATTCCAGTTTCTCTTCATCTGTCAATGATGCCGCAAATAATACCATCTTGGGGTCTTCTGGAGTCGAAATGTTATCCTCTATGGTGTCCTCAACAAGCATGGCTGATCTCTCCTGTTGCATGGGGAGAAAGTCCAGTCCTCCATCTTTGGGCACCTCCGAGAGGTTTTCACCCGCAGATACGTCCTTTGTTTTTACTATTTTACCGTCAAGAGGTGCCTTTCGGTTTTCACCTAGAGTCGTTTCATTTTTTACTTTATTTTTATTTTTGCGACTAGAGGACTGAACCGTCTCACCAAAGTATGCCGTGCAATCCAAATCAATAGTAAATCCTGATCTGTGGTCCCCACTGGGTATGCCCTCGCGTAATCCCATGAATTCAGCAATGGCTTCATCATTTTGGAATGTGTCTAGAACTGGCGGTCCTTGTTGGTCCCAATCGACTAGTTCAGGGTAGACTAAGGAAATGCTGTCGTCACAGCTAGTGAATTCGGGTGAGGATGCCGATAGCATACAGATAGATGTGTTGATGTTGTAGATGAGGTTATCATCGTCCAACTCGACATCGGACTCTATCCAGTATTCTCCTTCACTAGTGTCATATTCGTTGTCATAATAAGGGGTGAAGGTTTGAGAGCCCTGGTTATCAATGTCATCAGATACTTCGGATAGATTAGACTCCAGGGGCCCATGGTGTTGTTGGCGCGGTCAAGTGAGATGTGGTAGGGATTTTGATTGTTTGGTGCCCGGCCAATTTTGAATGTTTGCCAAAAATCGCTTGTTCGTGAGGTCAATTCCTCGGGTTCGACAAACAAATCATCAAGACAACAGCCACTTAGGGATCGTCCGGCCACCCCAACTCAGGAGTCCTGCTTCGCTTAGGGTATTCCTAGTAGTCTCAACACTTCGTAAACATGTACTCAGCCACCGAAAGTCTACATGGTGCGCCGGACGCCATTAATGAAAGTGGATCCAAACCCTAATCCAAGATACTTCAGAGTTTGGAAAGTTTCTATGGGTTCTCTTCGACCAGTTTTATTTTTTCCAAGGCCACTAGTACCATCGTAGCCTTTAGCCTTCATGATATTGTAACCCTTGCCATATCTCTAGACTGGTAGTGGAGGTAATGAGACTGTGTCCTTGTAGATCCATCCTGTGATATCGGCAAGGTCTTCATCACTCATGTCTCCCCACTTGATGAAAACTGTATTCGGTGGAACTTTGAATGTTTCTTGTGGTTCCATTCTGAAACATGGTCGACCATATATCTTTGGAGGAGTGGGTATTGTAGTTATGTTGTATGCTGTATTTAGTTTGAACTCTCCGCAGTCGAGGTCCTAGATTTTATCAGTTGATTCGGTCTTAGGGTTGGTGGAGGGTTGTGATATGTCAAAAGACATGGATGGAGTGGATGTGGAAGATGACCCGAGCATGGAAGGGTCGATGTATTTGGACAAGGAGCCAGGTGCTTCTCAGTTAATAGGTACTTGGTAAATCGGTGATACCCCTAAATTGGTACAACATTGAAAGGGCCTGGTCTCCATAAATGGTGACTTCTGTACCGTCAAAAGGGAACTTGAGGCATTGGTGGTATGTTGACGGAACAGCTTTCAAAGCGTGGATCCATGGATGGCCAAGTAAAATGTTATATGGTAGTTCCAAATCCAGGACCTGGCAAGTTGTGTCGACAATGAGTGGTCCCACTCGGATAGGGAGAGAGATAACACCTCGCGAAGAGCATTCCTCGTCATCATATGCTTTGATCACTATGCTTTTTGTTGGGTCTACGCATGCATCAGAGAATCCAAGAGCCTTAACCAGTTTAAGGGAGCATATATTCA
Organism: Sequoia sempervirens; assembly: GCA_007258455.2. Taxonomy (NCBI): domain Eukaryota; kingdom Viridiplantae; phylum Streptophyta; class Pinopsida; order Cupressales; family Cupressaceae; genus Sequoia; species Sequoia sempervirens. The sequence goes on along the minus strand of VDFB02255495.1, from coordinate 4,899 downwards.
ACCCTGCTCCGCCATCTATTAAAACTCGTCTAACCTTGTGCTTGTGGACAAAAACTTCTATGTGTAACGCATCATTGTGGTTGGTTTTTGATGATGAGTAATCCTGATCTGAGAAGGTGACATGGTGCGGCGTGGTGAGATATCCCACCATAGTTTCAAACTGATTGACATCAATGTCCTTCGGGACCGATGACTCTAAGAGAGTTTTATCCAGGATTTCTTTATGTGCGGGAGAAATACGAAGCAGCTCAAGGATAGATATTTGCGCAGGAGTCTTGCCTAGTTGGTCAATGAGATTAAACTGACTTTTGGGTTTCCACTGTTGTGGGGTTGAGACAGGGTTTGGTTGTTTAGCAGATGAAGCTGGTTGTGATTGCTTAGCAGATGGGCCTCCTACAATGATCTTGGCTTGGCTAGGGGGAGGTGGACCATCTATAGTGACCTTGCCACTTCGTGTAGTAGCATTGCACTGTGGTGCTCTCCTGATCGTAATGGTGTTGATGTATTCCTCGTCCGTTCTAACATTATTGATTATTGGTCCACCAGAGTAATCGTACTTGGCTCGGATGAAGTTAGCCTGGTTTTGTGGACCTGAAGTGGAGGCATTATGGGGACCATGATCCTGCAGTGGATTCTTGTGGATAGTATGATCCGAGTTGGAATTGAATTGCGATCCGCCTACTTCGATGGTGTGATTTTCAATGAGGTCTTGGATTACGTTTTTCAGTTGTCGACAGTTGGAGGTTGTATGCCCTTTGACTCGATGGTATTCGCAAATTGCGTTGTCATCCCACCATGCTGGTTTGAATTGTCCTGGGTCATAAGGTTTTATTTCCGGAAGTGTGATGACCCCATGTTGGATACATTTCTTGAGGACGTCTGCAATGGGTTCACCTAAATTGGTGTATGTGCGACCTCTAGGGAATTGTCTTTGTTGACGATATTGTCCTTGATGGTTTTGATCATTTTGACTATTCTAAGGAGTATTGGGGGAAGGTGTCAGTGTCATTGTTGGTCTATTTTGTTGTTGTACCCCTTTCAGAGCCAATACAGGACTTGCGGTCTTGGCGTCTACGACACCATCGTTTGTGACATGTTTATTCTTGACCCAATATTTGTTTTTGTTAGCGGGTGGGTTGGTGTTTGTGTTTTTGGAACCATACCTCAGTTCTCCCTTTGCAATAAGGGCTTTCTCAATTTGGACCCCCTTTTCCACTAATTCTGTGAAGGTTGTGCAACAATGTATTTGCAATGCGAATTTGAGGGGCCCTAAAAGTGTTTGGACAAACATGTCAGCCTTTTCTCTTTCAGGAATGTCAATGTGACATCGACTAGCGAGGCTTCTCCATTTTTGAAAGAACGGGATAAATGTCTCACCCGACTCTTCTTGTGTGAGATTGCACAAACTAGTGATAGAGGTGTCCATGTCAATATTGTATGCGTAATTTTTTATGACCCTTCTTTTGAGCTCATCCCATGTTTGGATATCTTTTTGCGTTGAAAACCATTCAAGGGCTTGACCCGCCAAACTTTTGGAGAAAAGTCTCATCAAGTATGTGGGTTCGTAGGCGATATCCATATAGTTAGTTGCGAATTCGCGAAGATGTTCAATGGGATTTGTTTTTCCTTTGTATTTAGTGAAGTTGGGTGACACATATCCCGGCGGAAATGCGGGCATACGTAAGTTTGTGTCGAATGGGTACACATCCAAGTCATATGATATTTCGGATTTCCCGCCTGTAATGAGCATGTTTTGCATTTGCTTCGCCATATCCCGCACTGTTGTTTTGAGTTCATCTATGGTGGGGTCATTTACATTTCCATACGTTGAATTGCCTGGTATACCATGTGTTCCCGCGGGAGTATAGATGTATTGTGGCGGTACGGGTTGTTGTGGGACGTATGATGTGTGTTGTTGGTATTGGAAGTTGTGGTTAGGTGCATGTTGATGAGTGTGAACGGTGGATGAGTATGTTGGAATGTGTCCCCCAGCTGTGCGTGTCATTATTTGGGGTATGTTGTGACCATGAATGTTATGATGTATTAACGATGTCATGGGTTGAGTTATTTGGCCCTTTTGTGTGAATTGCTGATTTTGCACAAGGGGAACATTGGTATTTGTACCTTGGGAGGTAATGACGTTTGACTGTGTTGTCGTGTTCACGTTTTGTTGTTGTCCTTGTATAAAAATACGTCCTGTGGCTCCTCCCAAAGGATGTTGTGAACTATTACTAAATTCTTTCGTTGAAGTTGTGTTCATGGTAGTAGATGTAGTTGTCGAGGGGGAGTTGTGATGACTTGATGATGCCCCCGTGGTATTTGCTATTGTGATAACAGGAGGGTTGGAATAATTTTCCGATGATGTCAGGGGACCAAGAGTGGTTGTGTTTAATTGGGGTAGTGTTGTGGATGATTGTGATCCCCCAAGAGACATAGTGTTTATTGTATTGGAGATGTTTGGGATGTTGGATGTGGTATGCAATGTCGTTGTGTTAAAAGGGATGTTGCTTGTAGTATTTAGGATTTGACCACTGTGCGAGGTGTTGTGAACATTGTTGGCATTAGGATCATGTAGCAAGTTACTCCCTTCACTCAAGAGCATAGCTCACGAATGTCCACGTAAGTAACCAGCTGTGTTTTGAAGCCAAAACTGAACCTGGTCTTGTGTCAATGTATATGTTCTTGAAGGAGTTGCGTTTTCATCACTCTCTTCTTTGCGTATGGCCGTTCGAATGAGTTGTTAGGTGGGGATTGTGTTGTCACTGGAGGTTGATTGTCTAGATTGGTAAAGGGATCATTCACGGTCCAGTTTGAGTCATGTGGAGGACTGTTGGGATCTTGCCTAAAGTTTTCCATTTGTCTTTTGCGCTTTTGAAGTCTGGTTTCGACCATAAATGAGATTGCTCAAAGGGGATGTCCACTAAATGCAAGTATGACACTAGGTGAAATCTAAGGTTCAAACTGACGACTAAAATGACCACTGTTTTTGGATTTTTGCGAATAAGGTATGCAATGTGGATGCAATGTGAAATGAGGTTATCTAAGCACTTCTAGGCTTGAACTTTGTTTTCGATTTGGACTACTAGAGGACTTTGTTGTTAATGACAAGTTGACAAGAGGACTAATGAGTCTTCCTAACTAGACTTTTGAGTTGGAAGAAATCTCACAAAAGAGGACAATGACTAAAAGGATGTTTGATAACTTGGTCCAAAAGGGTCTAATTTCGAAAACAATGATTTTGCCAAGGGGTGCTTAAGATTTGCCTACTCCTAAGTATGCAAGATATGAGCCTAGGGACACGTAATGTTAAATGTATGATACTAAATGGGGTGAGGTATGAAACCTAAGGTGATCAATGCAAGCTAAGGGACAAAACTTTGAGCAATTTCAAATTGGGTTTCTGGCAGAATCCTTCTGATGACGGAGTTTGACAAATGGTTGACAGTTTGGAGGTCTCTGGTTTTGACTATGTAATTGAAAAATTTTGACAGGCAGATGCGTCTCAGTTTGGAAATTGCGTCGCGGTTAAGCAACTGTGGTTCAGTTTTTCACTTGCGGCTTTCTGACTGTCATATGCGTCGCAGTTTAACAGATGCGGCTTTTGGGTTAACAGATGCGTCGCGACACCTACAGATGCATTGTTTAAAAATTCAGATGCGGTTTATCAGAGTAGTTGCATTCTTGAATTTCAGTTGCGGTTCGACAGGTATGACCGTTTTGTTTCAAAGTGATTTTCGTGGTATGTTGATGGAAGTTTTTGATCTGTTGGATGACTATTTTGTTTGGACTGTGACAAAACTAGAATGCACTTGACAAACACAGCGTTTTAAGGGATAACCAAACACACATGAGATAAGCACAATCCTAGAAAGGCCACTAGGCCTTGGGTTTGTATACTTGATATAGCCCACTAGTTATACCCCGGATTGGTGATGAACACCTTTCCTTCTCAAGAGCGGATAGCTTAGAATTTGGTGGCATTGGCTCCCCTCCACGGCTCATTAACGTCATTCGAGCACACCAAATTCGGATTCATTGGGTAGTGACATCCCAAGAATTGCTATCTCTACTCAAGGGGATCAGTAGTGAGTAATCTTCGGGCATGATACTGTACCCTGCACTATATCAAGCAACGGCCAATAAAACGGTTGGACACTAAGACAAGAGGTGTTTAATTCAGTGGGGCATTCTGGTTAGGTAGAGTGATCCATCTGTGAGAGTCCCCCTTTGGGATCCTCTCAAATTGAGGACAGCTCTAAGTGATTCTTGGGCTCCCCAAGAACCCACTTTTTCTCTATCTAGGCTAGAGTCCCTGGAATTATTAGGAGTGCTGCTGCAATTAGGAGCTGTCTACAGAAGGTGGAGTACTTTTCCCCACCCGGAGGCTGAGGCCAAGTTCTAGAGTCGGTAACCGTTTCTCTTACACCCAGGATCGCACGAATGCACAAGGGGAGAGGATACTCCGATATACCGAATTGTGAAGGGTAAAATAACAATAAAGGAATGGGTCTAGTTTTCTGATCTCAAGGTTTTCACCAATTGAGAGCATACTCACCTACCACTCCACAAGCACACTCAAGCATGAAAGACATGATTCGTTTTAAAAGCACCAAATTCAAAGTTTTCTAATCTAGGAATAAACAAGCACACTGTTTGTTTTCTCCTTCTTTGACATGCGAATCTGCAAACATTGAGTTAGTAGTCTTGTATGTGTTGGTCTTGGACACACGAAAAAGGATCGCCACACGCTACAAGAAATTATTAGTAACACAAAATATCTAATCTGGTTAACATGCAGGAATAACCAACATAGAAAAAGACAGAAAAACAGAAAACCAGAAAATAGAAACAACCCGAAATTCGGCAATTAAAATCTAAAAACTGATAGAAAAAGTTTAC
>VDFB02255494.1:0-64338 GCA_007258455.2 Sequoia sempervirens | reverse complement strand
TCAAATATTCTTGTTTAAGACATATGACATCTAATGAATATGCCTAAAAAAACCTAGAAGACCAAGAATAGAGAGACGTTAGGATTTGTGCCTTAATCATTTTGGGTGCCATACCTCTCTTTGCCTTCCTAATATTTTTTAAAACCACATGATGGTTTTTAACTTATACTTCTCTATAAGTTGGTGCTTGGATTCAAGAGATGTAATTGTTGCTTTGCAAGTAATCTAAGTACCATTATGTTTCTAAAATTTAGAGCAATAAGTTGATGTAAATTGTAATATTTTTGGATTAATACAAGCTTGGGTCTATTTGCGCATGGAATTTTTTCCTACAAGGGTTTCCCCATGCAAAAATTGTGTTATGGTTTTCATTTTTTTTCATGGTTAATTTTTATTTCTATATGATATATCATTTTTTTACTTTTATAAACTTAATCTAATATTAAGTCAATTATAGTTGATATATATGAGAATAGAGGAAGAGGATAAGAGTATTATGTTATTATGTAATGGAAAAATCCCTTACAATAATATGAAACCACATAAATAAAGGGATAGAAAGCTTAACAAATTATTGTAAACTATAGTATTATTAGTTGATATTTTGCAAGTATATGTGAAATTATCATATAAATAAGAAATATTATTAGTGAAGGTTTATCAATACATCAAAATTTACAGGTGTTAATAAATTTTTAAATCTAATTTCTTCACTTCAAGAAGGTGGTTTGTCCCAATTTCCCAATTTCTCATGGAAATGGGTAGTTCACAAGATCAATTCTGAGAGGTGTGGAGATCAGTCCAACACCCCCCTCTAACATAACTTTGGGGAATCATACCTAGGTCAAGGCTCTAATACCATATGAATATTTTTTGTTACCTAAAACCTATAGGTGTTAGTAAGTGTAATGAAATAACTTGTATAGAAGAGGAAGATAATATGAAATATTCTAGAATACTTGATAATAGTTGAGAATAAAAAACCACTATGAGGGGAAAAACCTCCAAATATCTCTAATGAAAACACAATTTGAAATCTAATTATCAAATAAGACTCACCGCCTCTTATTACCTATATATACCCTACTTATACCTAGGATAACACCCAGACTGACTCAAATAACAATATGTAAGAGCTAGGATGACCTAAATAACTAAATAAGCATATAATAATGATGATGTGACTTAATTAAGAGTTAAGGTAGTCATAATTCGACTACTCATAACCCTATGCATACTCTAATATTAAAGGCATAGCATGCCCCCTCTTGAAAGAAGCATTATCCTCATTGCTAATAAAGTGTGGATGCTTTTGAATGGACTTTTCATCCTCCCATGTGGTATATTTAAATCATAAATTATTATATTGAATGAGATACTCAATGAGTGTTCTCATCCTTAGCTTATCTATGTGTGTCTAAAGAATGAAATCTAGATCCAATATGATTCTTCCTTCATCTAGATCTAGTAATATAATATTGTCTATGTTTAGGATGTTATGCCCAATCACTTTATTTAAACAGGGAACATCAAATTGGATGTATCTTTGTTGTTCGAGATAACTCAAGTTTTTAGGAAATTCATTTCCTATCTTTTGCAGGATTCGATATGGACCATAATTTTTTGGGGAAAACTTGTTGTTCTTTGATTTTTGCTTCAGGTACATTTGCTTAAAATATTATAGTCTCAAGAAAACCTAATCCCCATCTTCAAAAATCATTTCACTATAGTGTTGGTTAGCTTATTTCTTCATTCAATTTTGTGCAATGATTGGAGATTCTCCTTGACTCTTGAAAATACCTATTGTTGATGATGCATGTGGTCCTCCATAACCTAAAATAAAATTGAGGACGGTATGAAGAGCTACGAGTCAATTGAGTACCCAAAAAAGAGAATATACATGTCCAAAAGTTACTAGTAAAGATAATATCATGATCACTAACAATAACCTTAAGTGTATCATGTATCTTTTGTGTATTCTTCAAAAATTCTTTTTCCATTGTACTTGTTATAAAAGGATGATACAATGTAATAAAATGGGCATATTTAGTGAGGTGATCCACCACTACCATGATGATATTTTCACCTTTAGATCTTGGAATCCCTATGATGAAATCCATGGAGACCTCTTCCCATCATTGACTAGGAATAATTGAGGGTTGTAGAAAACTAGGTGTCTTAATTATCTCCACTTTGTTTTGTTGATATAGCAAACATTTTTCCATGAATTGTTGAACATCACATTTAAGACCTTCCCAAAATAAATCTTGCTTGACTCAATGATATCTCTTCAAAAATCCTAAATGACCCCCAACTAGAGAACAATGAAGCTCTTTAAAATTATTATGTTGAGAGTGGAATTATTTCATAGGTATAATATCTCTTTGTACCACAAAGTATCTCCCTTCCAACAAAACTTATTTGAACCACTAGGATCAATTTATAATAACTAAATGAGATTCCTTCAATCATCTTTTCTGCATGTCCTTTGATGATGAAATTTATTATATAACCTTATTGATTTCCTCATTAGGATTAATATCCTCAATTTCTACATCATCCTTATCTAGAGTTTTCGTAGGTGTGACAACATTTTTTTTACCTCTTGTTGTCGACCCTGTCATGATGGAAAAACATAATTTTGCAATAAATCAGACAAATAAAGTTTAAGTACTCTAAAATTTAATTGTAACTTACTAGAGCCTAGGTCACACCTTCCCAAAATAATCTCCAAGAAATTAGTTGATTTACAACCTTGAGAGTAAATTTGTTAAAAACCCTAATCATATAAAAAACCACTTAATTATACTCCAATTTATTTGAAATTTAGACTATAGATGCTTCAATATGTTCTTCAAAAACCCTCAAAAAATTAAGATTTTTTTTTCAAAATATAAGAGGTATATACTTCCCAAAATAACCTTCAAAATTGAAAAAATGCCTTGCCTTCATGGTGCCAAGATCATGCAGTAATATCAATTTTAATGAAAAAATTCACATGAGAGGAATATAATATAAAATATTATATAAATAATTGATAATAACTGAGAATAACAAGCCACTTGCAACAATTCGAAACACAAGCTCTGCAAACTCCCGTGTGATATTTTCAAATTTTTTGGCCATGTTTGTTGGTTTAGGGGAGAATTTTGTCTCCCCTCAACCTAACTCCCCACCCAATACAGAAATTTTTTGAAATTCTCATGCTTCTACTATGATACATGGGGATGTGGTGCTCATGTCATGTGAGTCCAAACCGCACTCAGAGATTCCTACTAATGGGGACAATGGCAACATTAAGGGTGTTGACTCTTCCAAGGCTAGCTAGAAGAGTGCCCTTATTGGGACTAGAAATAATGCATTTGAGACCATCCAACCAGACATTATTCAGTCTGAAGAAGGAACAGAGATTTGTTTACTTGACAAGGTCATGGATGAGATGGCCTCCTCATTGCATCTTGCGTCGGTGGGGAGATTCTTTTCTCTTAAGCCTACTATTGGCATGGTCCATAGATGGGTTAATAGTCATTGGAAGCTAAAAGGCAGTGTGATTATCTCTACCATGCTTGGAGGTTTATTCCTTTTCAAATTCATAGCTAAGGAGGATTTGATTTATGTTCTTTCAAGTACATGGACTTATGGCAAACGTTTTCATGCTTTGGCCAAATGGAAACTGGGCTTCAATCTGTCTACGGAACTCAATCGAATGGCACATGTGTGGTTCGATTGTCAGGCCTCCCATTGGAATTCTGGGATGAAATGATCTTCTGATGGATTGGTAACTCCTTTGGTGGGTATATCTATGTGGATGCAATCACTTTGACTAAGTCCAAGTTAGTCTTCACCCAATTTTGTGTTAATGTTTCCATTAACAAGGCTCTCCCAACTTTATAACTCTAAAATGCAAATGGGGAAAGTGGACTCCCTTTTTTATGGAAATTCCACCTTGTTCTATCAAAAATGTGGTAAACAGGGTCATGTTATTGCAAATTGCAAAGCCTTGACATTGAAGGAACCCTTGTCAAAAGGGAAAAGCCCATCCCGTTCTTTTGGGGAGAAGGAAACACAGTTGCTCCCCAACTCTAGTATTGCTCTGGTGAACACCACATCCATGGAGATGGATGATTATTTGTTCACTAATGATTTGTTTGAGATGATGAAATCCCCTAACCCTAGAGTAAAGAAGAATACTAATGGTTTGGAATGGGGGAAGTCCCCTGGCTTCCTAGAGGAAGGTGCAATTTCCCCACTAAGGGATTTGGGTTGGTCTCCTCTTGTTTCCGCTTTTGGGGTGGAAGGTAAAATTGTTGTCACTCCCTTGTCATCTGTTGGCATGGACTTTGGAAAAAAGAATGTTGAGCCTGCTGTTACCAACCATCCTTTTGTGTATCTATTGAGGAATCAGTTGTTTCAGTGTTGCAACAATTGGATATTGGGGTCGTTACCCCCACAAAGGCCATGAAGGAGACATACATCTCATGAATTTTCTCTTCCCAGGCATCTGGTGTGGATGACCTCGCGAGGGAAGTCACTAAATCGGTCATTCTCACTCTAGACTCTAAACCCTCTGCCTTTAAATCTCTGGTTGGAGGGGATAATGTTGATGATTGGCAGACTCAAATGAGGAAGACAAGAACCAAGAAAGTTGATGTGGGAACAAATAATAGGGTTGGAAGACCCTTAGAGAGATTTTTCAAGACACAAAGCTACAACTAGGGATATTGCTAGTGGATGGAATTCAACCCATATCAATAGAAAATGAAGTTCCTCCCATGGAACATGCGGGGGCTGAATAGTCCCCCAAAACAATTTTCTCTCAGACAATATATTTTGGATCTTAAAATTGATTTCCTTCTTCTGCAAGAAGTTAAGATGACTTACTAGACTTTCTCCTCAACAACCAATAAAATCTGGTTGAGCTCCTCCTTCAATAGTGAGGTAGCTGGTGCTTCTGGAGGCATTGCCACTATGTGGAACTCTGCTAAGATTAATGGGGAAGCCTATGCATTTTCCCATAGCTACCTTGTCGTGACCCTCAGAGCTGATAATCACACCTGGTATTTGTTTAATATATATTCCCCTAATACTTGTGGTGGTAGGAAAAGTATGTGGGAAGAATTCCTAGCTTTAATTCTTGAGGATAAAAATGCCTTGTATATGGTGGAAGGTGATTTTAACTCCCCTTTATTCCTTTCAGAGAAGCTTGGTGGCCTTATGGACTATAATGATAGCATGAGTGGCCTCTCAGACTTCATCAGTAGGTCTGGTTTGTTTGACTTGGAGCTGCAGGGTAATCCTTTCACTTGGTCTAACAATCAGAAAGGTAACCATCTTATTTAGGTTCATTTGGATAGAGTGTTGGTCTCTGTGGGTTGGGATTTGGGTTCAATGCCTCCCTTAATGCCCTCCCTAGGACTATTTCTGATCATAACCCAATTCTACTCCAATGGATGAATAGGCCTTTCTGTGGCCCCCACCTCTTCAGATTTGAGATTATGTGGATGTCACACCAAGATTTCAGAAATTGCATAAAAAACTAGTGAAGTTATCTGATCCAAGAGTCAACTATGTTCAGGATCTCCCAAAAACTTGATCTCATTAAAAAGGAAGTTAAAGGGTGGTCCAAATCTACCTTTCAGGACATTTTTAAGCAAAAAAAGGAGATTGGGACTAAGCTTCACAACATCCAAAATCTAATGGCCAAGGGAAATTCCCTACAATCTTTACATGAGGAAGAGAAAATTTGGAGGAGGAAGTGGAAAGATAACTTAAACAAGGAAGAAATATATTGGAAACAGAGGTCCAAAATTCAATGGTTGAAGGAGGGTGATAAGAACTTGGCTTTTTTCCACAAGACGACTAGCAAGAAAAAGAAAAGAAATACCATCGAATTCTTACTGAATGGATCCAATCAAGAGGTGACGGATGTAGAGAAAATTGGTGAAATAGTTGAATGCTATTTTAGACATATATACTCAGACAATGGCAGTTGCCTCTCCACTGACATGTAGGACAAACTTTTGAGTCACCTCCCTTTTTCTATTAGTGTAGAGGATAATTTGTAACACCTTGCCCTTGTTACTGAGGAAGAAGTTAAGATGGCAGTGTTTGCTATGGGTGCCTATAAAGCCTTCGGGCCAGACAAGTTTCCCCTGGCTTTCTTCAGGAGTATTGGGACATTATTAGCTATGATTTGACCATGGCAGCTAGAGACTTTTTCAGAACTGGTAAAGTTTTTAAGAAGTTGAATAATACTTACATTGTTTTAGTCCCTAAAATCCAAGATCTGAAGTGTATGGCTGATTTTAGGCCTATAAGTTTGTGCAACATTGTTTACAAGATTTTCTGTAAAGTTCTAATCAACCGTCTAAAGCCATTTTTGGATAAGATCATCAACAGATGGAAAAACGGATTCATTCTAGGAAGACAAATCGTTGATGTTGCTATTACAACCCGTGAAGTCATCCACTCAATGGAAAAAGCAAGTACCAAGGTATGGATTTCAAGATGAACATTTCTAAGGCATATGATAGGGTTAAATGGAAATTTATGTACTCGGTTCTTTCCAAATTTGACTTCAATGATAAATTAATTGGAATTGTCCGAGAATGTGTTGAGTTGGTCCACTATTCTGTCTTGGTTGATGAGACTCCTTGAGGTTTCTTTAAAACTGGAAAAGGCATTAGACAAGGAGATCCTCTATCACCCTATCTTTTCATCATGGTTGCTGAAGTCCTTAGTAGGAACTTCTTGTATCTCTTACATTCAGGGAGGATTCATGGAATCAGAGCTGCCTCTTCTCTCCGCCCTTGGTTCTGCAGCAATTTGTGGATGACACTTTCCTTTTTGGAAAATCTTCAGTGGTTGAATCTAGAGAATCAAAAGGCCTCCTTCATGATTATGCCAATACCTTTGGGCAATGTATCAACTATCAAAAAAGTAGTATATATTTTTTCAACACCAAGGTTGACTTGCAAGCTAAGATTTTATCCATTTTGGGCTATCAAATTGCTTCTCTTCTCAGAACCTACCTTGGCCTCCCCCTCACTATGAAGGAGGTTACTCCTATTTTTTGGAATAATATCTTGGAAAGGATGAAAAAGAAACTTGCAGGTTGGAAGGGTAAGCTTCTCAGTAGCATTGGTAAACTACAATTGCTCTCAGCCTCTCTCCAAGGGATCCCAATCTATTTCCTCTCTCTTCAAAATCATAGGTTACATGGTGGAAAAACTTGAAAAAATTCAAAGGACTTTCCTATGGACTGGTGTTGAAGAGAAAAAAATACTGGCTCTGGTGAATTGGGACACTGTCTATGATCCTAAATGCCAAGGGGGTTTAGTGATTAGAAAAATAACCAATTTAAAGAAGGCCCTCATTTCCAAAATTGGTTGGTTCCTTGCGATTGGTAATGCTAACTAGTGTAACATCATGAGGGCAAAGTATCTAAATCAAGGTGTTTTTTCTAGAGCTCTAAACTGGAATGGCCTCCCCTCTAGGTCAAAAATATGGAACAACATCCTCAAGTGCAAATTGCTTATGAGGGAAGGTCTTAAATGGAAAATTGGCAATGGGAGATTAACAAGATTTGGGAGGACCATTGGATTGGGGATAAACCCATTGTTGACAACAATTTCAATATTTTGAGGATGCAGGCCATACCCTTCTTTGGCACTTTTATTGCAGATTATATTACCCCCAGAGGGAAATGGAAAAACCTAGAGCAGATTTTCTTAGACAAACCTAATCTTCTCCCTAAGGTTGTTGAGCTCCAAGCTCTAATAAATAAGGTGAGAATTCCTCTTTTTCCTAAGAAGGACAAGTTTTTCTAGATGAAAAATCACACATGGGTCTTTTCGGTTAAGTATGCTTACCATATGTTATTAAAATTCGAAGGTAATGAAAATTGTTGGAAGAAGGTTTGGAACCCATAGCTCCTCCCAAAGATCAACTTCTTTTGGTGGGCTTCTATTCAAGGAAAATTTCTAACTCTAGAAAACCTTGTTAAAAGGGGGTTTCAATTTCCCAACATGTGTACTCTTTGTAAACAAGATGCTAAGACTATCTCCCATCTTTTCATCCACTGTAAATTTGCTTCCCAAGTTTGGAAAAATTTCCTCCAAAGGATCAACATCCAATGGGTATTCCATAGGTATTTTCAACCATTTGTTATCAATTAGAGGTTCCCTTCTAACCATCCTCTTGTCAGACAGCTTTGGCAGAAAATTTTGCCTCATATTTGTTGGTTTCTATAGAAAGAGAGGAATAACATGATTTTTAGGGATAAGGAGGGTAGTATTGGCAGTGTGCTGATAACCCTCAATAAATTCCTATTGGACAATTTCTCGGTCTGCAAGTGGAAGACTCCTTGTAGACCCCCAACCGGTTGGGACAATGCAATTGCTAGAATATGGAAACTTCCTAGGGACTTTCACAGGTTTGACAATTCTAAGAAGGTTGCCATATGTAACACAAAATGGAAAGCTCCTAAACCACCCTGGTATAAGTTAAATTTTGATGGGCAACTAGAGCTGGGAATGCAGTTGGGGGTGGTATCATCAAGGACCATAATGGTTGTCTATTTTCTACCTACTTAGGAAATTTGAGAGAACACACAAGTAATTAGGCAAAAGGTATGGTGCTTCTATGGGGCCCTAAGATTGTGTTGTCGATCGACATCTGAACCCTGGAAATCAAAGGTGAATCTTGATTGATAGTTGAAGCCACAAAACATACAATTTTTGTTGGATGGTTAATTCAAGGGATAATTGAGATCATTAGGTCTCTCCCGACTAGTTTGGAGGAGTTCATTATTCAACATGTGTTCAGGGAAGGAAATGCGGTTGTTGATAGTTTGGCAACTATGGGACTTGACTTTGATGGACTATGGTGTTGGAGAATGGATTTCTCCTTGCCTCTTTCTACATTGTCCCTCTTGAGGAATGATTCTAAGTTGGTTCTCCATGGTTGCTAACAAATTACATTTTCTTTCCCTAGTGTGGAGCTTACTAACTTTAGTTGGTGGTTTTGGCGGGGTTTCAAGTTTTAAAAATTGGTCATTGTGTGAGAAGGCCTATGGGATGGAAAGGTCGCATGGCATGTACATTCATTGTTGGGATGCCGCTCGGTCTGTTCATGATGGTTTAAATGGTCAAATGGCTCATTATTTTTTGATCCCCTTCAATTTTAGTGACATATCCATTGGCCTTGCAGATTTTTTTTGATCCTTCATGATGTTCAAATTTATTATCTTCCTCATTTCCCTTCATGCCATGGAATTATCACACAAGGGAATTTCCAAGGTTGAGTTGGTTATGGGAAGTGGCACTTATTGCCTTAATTGTGTGATTTTCCAATTTTTATTTAGCTTTTATTTTCCTGTGGTTGTTTATACTTTGGGGTTTTATTACAACTACTCTGTAACTCACATACTCATTTTCCTGTTGCCTAATATTGCTTTGTCTTACCACCATTTTCTCACTCGTATCATGGGTGGAGATCGTTTGTGCGTTGAGCTGAAAATAGTTGACGAATGGAAGATGGATGGCACCGTCTAGCATATTTGTAGAGAAGGTGGAATTTATCAGTTTATGGAATGCATGTCGGGGTTTGAAAAAAGTATTTCCAAGCAATTTGTCACCTCTTGGGAGGCTAGATGAGTGACTATTGGGATTATTTCCTTTGAGGTGAGTGACGAAGTTATTGCTAAGGCCACTGGTCTTCCTATGGATGGGTGAAAATGGAAGAAAATGAGAAAAGTTGTTGATCAAACCAGTCTCAACCAATTCTTCCATGGGGATGAAAAACTTGTCAAACTCCATGGCGGCTATGATTGTGAGGAGCTTCCTAAACCCTAGGACAAAATTTTCATGGTCGTGATGAACTACCTCACGCTTGAGGGGAGATTTGGTGTGTATTATTATTATCATTTTCCTTTTCTCAATCACCTCAGAAATCATAACTATATTTCAATTTCATTTTTTCTTTTGCATTCTCTAGAAAATATGGTGAATGATGTGGTTGAAGCCATGAATTTGGGTAAGAAATTTACCATTATGCACCAAGGGCTCATGTTTAGGTTGTACCATTTCCACCTTGCCCTCAGCCCTCCTCGGCCCATTATTGTTGAAGAAGCCCCTGCCTTGTCTAATCCGTCGTCTGCTAGTATTATGGATACCCCTAGCCCTAGCAAGAAAAAGTGCATCAAGAACCCTACTTTCAAAGCCCCTCCCTAGGAAACATCCGCTAATACGGGGCCTATTATTAAGAAAAAGGATAAGAAGTGTAATGCCCCGACTGCGAAAATCAAAGCCAAAGCTTCCAAGAAAAAAAAATTTTGATTGCAACAAATTGAATCTGAAATTGAAATTACTGAGGAAACTAGTACTCCTTGAAGATCCAATAGATTGGTTACCAAGAAAGAGAAAGAGAAGAGCTCTAAGGAGGTCTCTAAGTCAGATGACGGTGGTGATAGTGAGACTAAGAGAAAGGAGGAGAAGGTTGTGGAGGAGGAAGCCCTTTCAACTTCTGCTAGTAGCTCCTACCATGTCTCTGAAAGTTTAAAAAAGGGTTCTTTGGGCCCTTCCAGTATTGGGGCCAAGGAGGTTAAGACTAGGGCCTCGAATATTGTGGATGGTAAGGCCCCCATGGAGGAAGCTTGCAGCAAGCAGGACGTTTTTTGGGAGGAGGTTGACAAACTTAAAAGAAAAATGGAAAACTTGGAGAAAAGGCTTCATGATGTCACCCACTTCGCCCTGAAGATCATGCACAGATCTGCCACCACTCTATGCCTATCACAAAAGGATAATTCTACAGACAAGGATGAGGAGGACGCTTCCTGAAAAGAACTTATTAAGTTCCTCACTAAAGACTAGGCTACTATAACTCTCATCAAACCATGTAGTGGAAAGAAGGATTAGGGTCGCGGGATGATTGATATTTTGGCTGGGACTGGCCTTACTAGCCAACATTTTTTTTTGTTTTTTCTCGGGATAATTTCATGGTTTATATGTTTTATGCTAACTGGTATGACCCTTGGTGGTCATTGGTTAAGACCGTTTTAAATCATGGTTTCATGATGGACATTAGTATTAGTAAACTCAATGGTTTGGCGAGATATGCTTTTTATTTTGCTAATGCTATGTGGTCAATGGTTAGATTATCCATGGTGCTTATTGGTTCTATGGTTACTCTAATGGTGATTTTGTTGTGGTTTTTGATATAGACTAGTTAGGGTGTCTATTTTGGTGCTTTGACCTTGTTGTTTATGTGCTAATGATGTTCATTTTGTTGGTGATGGCCTTTTGGGATTTATACTAAAGGGACAACACCCTAGTTTTGTTGCTTTTTATATAAAAAACAAGCCACTTCAAGGGGGGAAACCTCTAAATATCTCTGATGAGAATACAATTCATAATCTAATGATCAAATAAAACTCAATACCTCTTATATATACCCTACTTATGCCTAGAATAACACTCAGACCAATTTAGATAATAATATATAAGCTCTAGGCTAATCTAAATAACTAAATAAGAATATAATAATGATAATACAACTTAATTAAGATTTAAGATAACCACAAGTTGACTACTCATAAGCTTATACATACTCTAGAATTAAGGGTGTGGTGGCTTCCAAACCTAGCATCTTCACTTTGATTAGGTAGTTAGTCCCAATTTTCCAAGGTGATAGTTAATGAAATTAATTCTTAGAGATGCAATGATTGATCTAATAATTAGTATGTTAATTCTATACAAAATAGTGCAACAACAAAATCATGTCAAACTTATGCACTACTTACAAGTAGATTTAAAATTAGTGTAACAACAAACTAAATGAATGCATACATGAATCAATATAAAAAATTAATATAAAAAATTTAAAAAATATTATTACTTCAATCACAAAAATTATGTATGTCATTTAGGGAGTTCTAATTATTTTGACTATAGTATTTATAAATTTAGTTATTTTTTGATCTTCACTTTAATGTCATGAGCTAAGGTTAAAATTAAGAAACAACTTGTAAATTATTTTAAAGACATAAACCAATTAAAATATAGAGAATATCTTCTATTTTGTTATTAGTGAATATACTTTATTATTTTTCTCAATTAAAGAGTCAACATGTTGTGGTTAAGGGTTGTTTATAATGAGATGATCTTCATTTGTATATTGATTATAATGCGATGACTCTTTATTGAAAAACTGTTCACGCCCTCCACAAGGATGAGTGGAGACTAGACCTCATGACCTCTTGCTTGCAACAAGATGCTTTAGCCAATCGAGCTAGGCCCTCCACCCCAATTTTTTTATTTTAATAAGAATTTTATTTTATAACTTTCTTACTTAAAAAATATTTTTACTTTAAAATACTTTAAAAGTTATTTTATTTGAAAAATAGTTATTTTATTTATTTAAGAGTTATTTTATATTTTTTAACTTGAAAGCTACTTTATAACTTAAAATTGTACTTTAATTTTTATATAGAAAATAACAATATGAAATTTCTTGATATTAATATAAAACACTATCGACATCAATTATAATATTTAAACTTTTATATAAATATAAATTTATTATTTCTCCTTATAATTATGAAATACTTACTCTTCTATAATATGTCTACAATATATTGATCATGACTACACTATATATTATAAAAGTTAGTTAAGTGATCCTCCCTAAAGAGTTTGATGAATGATTTTAAAATAAAAAAGTAAATATAGTGAATAAGACTGTCTAAAACGAGAAATGCAAATCATACAAGCCCTATATCTTTTAGTGAATAAGTTAAATGGCAACATCCATTAAATTTCCATACTTCTCTTTTTAAAAGAATGGTTGTCTTTTGTTAGTACTTGTCATTGGCATAGTGCTATTGTAATGAGTTTGGCTTTCTTTAGTTAACTAGTTATTAATAATTTAGTTTTCAACTAATCAAAAATAATATATATTTTTTTAAATTAATTTTGTAAATTTAACTTATAAAATATTTAACTTTACAAATTATAAAAAAAAAAATTGTGCATATGATTGGTTAAAAAGTTATGCGCGTTATTGACATATTTGTAGGGAAAGCAAGGTAAACATTTTTTTAAAGAATGCTTTTTCATTTTTTGCTTTATAAAGTATTTCATTAAATCTTTATAAAATAAATAAACGTTACTTACTTTAACATTTTTTAAGAATGATTTTTTAATAAACATAATTGTTATTTTTTTATTAAAAAAAATCACAAAAATCAATTAACTATTCTATAGAGATCTGGATTCACACTATTAAAATAATAAAATAAAATAAAAATTGTATTATTCTTTGCATTAGACTAATATCTTTGTTATCTATGTTTTTAATATTTATGGTATACTTTGATTATTATATGATCTCCTTTTCATTAATTTTTTTTTCATCATATATATATATAGATTCTTCTGAAAAAAAATATAACCTATAATATATAGGTATATAAGATAACTTATTTTATTTTAGGTTTTTATTATATATAATATACAACCTCTTTTAATGTAGGTAATATTAATATATATATATATATATTATTAATGTAGAATTTATATATTATTTCTATTTATATCTTATATTATTGCAGGTAATATTTTGCGGGTAAATAAGTTTTTGATTAGGAAAAGTAAGTTTTGAAAGGGCCCTGAAACCCTTTACAACAGAGAGAAGTTGCCAAAAAGACAGAAACATTTAGACCCATAGCCCACAAAAAGTAAAAAGCTGACTAAAGATAAAACCAGAGAACCCATCAACAACCCAATAGCAAAACATCAGCAACAAGGTTGATCAACCAAAAACTACAAAATTTTATCAAGAACATTGGACGAGGCCATATTTTCAGCAATGACCCCTTCGTGCATCTCGACCACATCCTTCAAATCCTCAAATGAAATGGAGCCCTTTTCTTAGTCTTGCTCCTTATTCTCAAGAACGAGCCAACCTCCAAATCCTTCTCCACATTAGGGCTGATATCCTCAATCTTCTCCTCCAAATTCACATGGTTAACTTCATCAATTCCCTTCTCATGATCTCCTAGATCCAGAGACTTTCCAGTCCACTTCATAGCTTTCTCATTTAAAATTGAGAGACCCTTAGCACTAGATTTCAAAGACTTTTTACTAATGCAAACAACAATCTGCAAGTCATCACTAATATTTCTAATTCTTTCCTCCATATTCACAAACCTCTCCTCAATAATCTTTTGGACAACCATTTCCAGGGAGGTTATCATATTCTCATGAATTTTACCAAGTCTACCAACATAAACAGCAAGTCTATCAAGAATAACATTCATAGTCTTGAACTTACCTTTAATCAGCCATTCCTTTTGATTGCCATGCACTAACACAACATAGACGTCTTGCTAGTTTTAAAGCTGGACGTTGAGCTCCTTCACTTTTGAGAAAAGCCACTTCACAAGTGAGAGAAAATTGTGATTTCCATCCTCCACCATTCTATAGAATATGTCCATGTTAATTTCTTCCCAATTGATTGGTGTTGCAGCATGAGAACCAACATTCTCAATAGGTTCCTTCTGAACCACCTTTCTACCCTCCAAATCCTCCTTAGCAAGGGAATCCTCAACTTCAATAACCTCCACTTTCACATGGTGCTTATTAGGCATATCCGCCAAGTCAACCAAAATTGCAAGTCGCTTTGTCTTCACATCACTCCCCTTAACCTGCTCAAGAATCAAAATTGGCCTAGTTAGGGCTAACCCTTGAAACACCCAATACCCACATTTTCCTACTCAATATCCTCTATAGGATGCTTGCTACCCTCAATCCCATCACCTGGACCATGTTTAACCTAAATAACAGGGGATTTCTCCACATCTCTTCAATCATCCACCATTTGCTTAACAACACGTTTCTCTTTCTTGGGGCATCTTGTCTTCCCCTTCAAAATATTTTTCACTGAAGGCACAACAACTTCCTTCATCTCATTATCAGTTTTGTAACCCTTAGACCAAGATTTTGAATCCTCAAAATCATCAACAGATTCACACTCCTCTGACATATCCTCATAATCAGAGTCATCATCCTTAGAATCCCCTTCCCACTCATATGTCGACTCGCCAGTATCATACCTAGTATTTTTTCCACTCTTTTTATGAGTTGGGGTCTTAGGAGTAGATGGTAACACCATCTTAATGTGATAAAAAAATGAGGTTCATAAGGCCTTCATGGAGAATAGCCTTCCTAGGGTTCTTCATATGATCTTCAATACTTGTTTCCATTGAAAGAAGGAGGTAAAAAGGATTTGAAACTTGAGAATTATGGTGGAAGTGATTTAATAACATGAAGTGATAGCCATAAATAACAAAAAATGTACCCTCCAAAGTGAAAAATTGCATAAGAGCCATAGCAATGTCTCTCTAAAGTAGCTTAATAGATTTGCGAGCATACCCACCGCTACCAATAAACCTCAACTTCTTCTTCTCCAAGCCTTTGAATAAATTGGCGAGGGTTGTCTTGGACACAACCCTATCTCTGTAAAATTTCCTTCCCTTGGAAGGAAGACTGGTTACCTCAACGATAAATTACTCATTGATATTGAAATCCATGCCTTGGTAGAACAAAACCCTATTGTTCCACCCACTAACAAAAGCCTCTGTCACTTTAGGGTTAGAACCATGGAGCTTCAACAAATAGGGGCAGACTCCACCCTTCTCCAAATGCTCCCAGACAGTTTTATTGCTACTAAACTCTTCACAAGAGCTCGACTCCACTCTGGAATAGGCACCTCCCATGGCGACATGCAACAAACAACACTCCACCTACTCTTTGATCTTCTACATAGGAAAGATTAGGTGAAAAAACCACAAGGAAAAGCAAAAAATAGGTCCAAAAAATGTGTGAGCCTGTCAAACCAAGTACTTCCATACCTTAGCTCCCATCCCATAATCTCACGAACATCAAAAAGCCAATAATTAAAAGAGCATGCACAAAACTCAATGTGCAAAAACCAGCCAAGGAAGAAATAAAATAACCTTTCTCCCTTCTTAATGTAGGTAAATAAGTTAATCTACATTACGTAATACAATAATTTATATTATAGATTTATATTAATATATATTATAGGTTATTTTAGTTTGTAGATTCTCCTTTAATATTTATTAATATATATTATAGGTTATATATACTATAACTTTTTTTATTTTAACCATCTATTTTTATTTTTAATTGAATCATTTATTTATTTTTCCAATTTATATTTTATATATAATCTCATTTTTTTTTCTTTGGTTAAATTATTATTTGATTTGTTTCATTTTGATGATCTTTGTTTGAATTTTATTTGTATTGATTTTAGACAGTATAGTTTTAAAATTTGTACTATTTTAAATATATGCTCAATATGTTTTAATTTTTATATATATGATAATAACATGAATTATTTTATGTCATGTATAATTATATATCTATGTTTTATTTTTAATAATTTTAATTTTTTAAAAACAAATATTAATTGTATTTTAGTTTTTATGGACACACATGATTCTTTTGTCACTCTAAAGAATGCTTTTCAAAGTAATAAAATAAAATGTCTAATTTAATTGTTCTTTATTACTATTATAAATTTTGGAGACTAAAAAGCATGTATCTAAATATATATAGAAAAATAATCAATAAATATTTTAAAATTATTTTCATTCTTTTTCTTTCATATTTAAAAAATAATAATTTAAATTTTATATAATTAAAAAAATATTTTTTACATGTATTGTAGAAAGAAAAATAAAAATAAAAAGACTAACAAATATTTATTAAAGGTAAAAATTTCAATTACATTTTTCTTCTTTGGAATCTACATTTCATGGACATTTTCTTTGGTAGGCTTATGATAGATGAGGGTTTGTAGACATTATGTCATATCAACAACCCTTTCCACTTGTAGTGGAAATAATAGGGAAGGGTGATGACCAATGAAGAATTTGAAGATCTCTATATTGTTCTTGATGGTTCCATCTTGAAGAAGAGTTATTGAGTGTTTCATATCTTCATACATCACAATTTCTATGTCAAAGATGTCAACCATGCTTCCTTGGTTTTTCTTTTTGTTAAACTCTGACATTTCCTTTCTCACTAGATCCAATAAATGATCTTTAGTGTAACATGCCATTTCTCTACCTAGTAATTTTACTATCTTTTACCCATAAGTGAACAGTTTATGCTACTAACATTAGAAACAATAAAAAAATTCTTTTCTTTTGAATAACTAATGCACATTTGAAACAACCATTCCAAATTTCCCATTGCATAATCAATGAATCATTTCATTTAATACATGTAACAAATTCACATTAAATAATTTCAAGATGACATTTCACATTTACAAATTTTTCTTAGAGATGGATACATGATTACATACATAGCTTCAAAAATCTTACTCAAATAGAGATACAAATGACCCAAAATATCCTTCTTCAAATCTTGGCCACCAACTGCATGAGGAGAAGCATCACTCAAGTGTTTTTCCACCAACCACATGCTTACTATAGTCCCCCGCACATCTACCAAACTAGTAAGATGGCCCTACCCTTTGATGAAGAGATTGGTTTGGTAATATCATAATCCAAGCCTTCTCTTCAAGCATGGTGTTTTTTCCTACATATCTAGAGCTACCATACTGTGGCTACAACCTACATGTATGACAATCATTGCCTAGTATGTAAACCTGGATCACAGTGAGCTGACAGTGTAAACAGTGGCTAATTACACTACTTTTTCCAAATAATTCATCACCCAATACTTCAAGTGAGAGTCATATGTCCACCCACCCTCCTAGCTTGATTTGGTTTTGACCATTCATACTCTATACATAGGTTCCCCCTTTCCCCATAAATTATACTAACCCCGGGAATAACCAAACTAATAACCCATGATTAAATGGCACTGCAACTAAAGTATCTCAAAGAAACTTCTATCTCATGCTACATATGTATAGTATTGAAAAATTACATATAGTATTGACAATATACATAAATTATAATTAGAAAATAATCATATAATTTTCAATATAGGATATATATATAGGTGTTATAAACCAAATTGAAAGGTTTCACAAAACAAGAATCAACCAAGAAACATGCAAGCATATCCAATGCACCACAACACACATTTAAATCATTCCTTTCCAAACATGGCAACCATAAATAAATAACCTTTCCAACATAAATAACAAAGGAATAGAAATCAACATGCTTGTATAAAAGCTCCAATGGATAATTCCATAAGCCCGCTTGCTATTTCCTCTAAGTTCAACCTAGCTTCCACTTCTAGCCTCTCACCAATTCTCTCAACAATTACAAATTCAAAATAACAAAGCAATTCACTAACTCTCAAGCTCTCTAACTCACTTGCACATAAAATACGACATAATAACAACAGAGTAATTAGAATGAAAAGTGTAACAAATGGTAGAGAGAGCACCTCTATATATACTAAAATTTGAACATCCAAATGCTACAAACAATTAACAATTTTGCCACCTTCCTAAGCACATGAATTGACTTAGCTAAATTAACTCTCAAATTGCAACACATGACAATCCTCTAATTTCCAATGGTTGAGTCAACTTAATTCATGAGACAACATGACTCTTTTATTGGGTCAAGGGATAGCAATGCCTTTTTACAAGTTTCCTATTTGATTTGCAAGTTGACTACCCTCTCATATTTCTTCCAACTTTGATTTTGACTGAGTTTTATGCTCATCTAATGGTTTTCCTAGTTATGGTGCAGGTTTAGACTTCTTATTGATTCCTCTTCCTTCAATTTTTGGTGCCACATATTCATGTTTTAGTGCCCTCTAAAATAGCCCAATAAAAGACTTATTCAAAGTTGTTAAATTTGCTTTCATTTCAATTTGCAACATATAAATTATATTTCCTTTTCATGCACAACATACAATCCTCCCTTGACTTATTCCTAACATGTTTCATTCATGGTTTATAAACTTTATTCATAGCATTATTTGTATGGAAACACTATATTGCACTTTTTCTCATTTCATAGCACATTTAATATATGCTACAACACTATGTTTAATTAAAGTGTTTTAATATATAACAATCAATAACTATATATAATATATATATTAATATATATAATTGTATCCTCATGAATACAATATACATTACCTGCCAATTAATATATATTTAAACATATATTAAAATAATTGTATATATATACACATATATACGCATATTAATATATGTGTATATGTGATTATATACATTTAAATTAATATATATACATTATGTATATATATAACATTTTTTTATTTTTTTATTCATAAGATAATAATTTTATTATTTCTAAAAAGAGAGATTACATTCGTTTGGATAAAATTTCAATCTTCCCACCCAAAAGTCAAAATGAGCTCATGCCATGGTATTCAATAGTGAACCTTAATTCCTCACCTGTGATACAACCAAAATTGAGCATCCATCTCCATTGCAATTTATAGAACAATATTTTATTAGCCAAAATACTCCCTTTAGAGGAGCATCCCACAATAACATCATAGCTTAGTCGAGGTCACCATAGTTAAAACAACACAAAACCCATTTGTGCCCTATCCATCTTTTCTTCAAAAAATCCTAGCTTCAATAGAAAGTCAAAACATTGTCGATTTTGGCCCAACACCCACAAATGATCATCAAGCCAGAACCAAAAACTCCTTGTGTAGGAATTCTAAGAATTCCTCAACCCACTCCAACTCCCCTATAGGCTCATACCCTAGAAAGTGCTAGATAAATGAAGTGCCTTGTAATGCCTGAGTGCGATGATGCTAGAGATCTAGTTTGTGCACGTCAAACAAAAATGGAAGGGGCTCGGGGTCTTGGCTTGATACCAGCAACAAGTGCAAGTCATTTGGACATGGGATGCCCTCACCCAGCTGCACCATTGCCACAACATCCTCAATTCTAGTAAGTAGGTTCACATTGAAAACTCTTGAAGTCATATCTTGCACCATTCCTTTCAATAGGTGCATATCTAGTAAACTTGCAATGAAACATGAGTCAATGTCTAAATTAACATGGTAAAACTCAATAGAGCACAAAAGATTCTCACCTAAAACTAGTTTGACCACATAGATTCTCACCTAAAACTAGTTTGACCACATCTAGCACCCACAATTCCTTTAGCTTTATCATTCTCTTAATCCTTTGATATGAAATCCTCCTTTTGAAAGTTGTTTGCTAGAACGAAGCCGAAAGGCATATTGGAGTCCCAATAAGGACCATCTTGTAGCCATTGCATACCCACATGTTTACCCCTCAAGGTGATCTCACCCCATATTTAACAACCTAGAAACCATTGTACTTTGAATTAAAACATGGTGCTAATCGCAAATGCTCAGGCCAAAGAAATCTACCACATGTACAAAGACAAGCATGGATGAGACAATGAATTAAATGTTTTCTATTTGAGAAGTACCATTGCCCAGCCTACATCACACGATCCCATAGCCTCCAAAATGCAAGGCACAATTGAACCACTACGAAGTCAATCCAGGAGGAAACCATCATATTCATCTCAAATTTCACCCTTGTTCTTCCATCCTTTGTTGGCAAGAGGCCATCCATGCTCAACCCCAACCATCTCAACATTGTGAATTTTTAAACATTTTACCAAAATGGTCATATGATTTAAAATTTTGTCACAACTTTTGTATGTCTTTGAACGCAATGCACAGGTAGTCAAGCGATTTAAAATTTGTCTATCACAAGGCCCTAGCCACCAAACTATATACTTCCATTTGGATTAACGAGTAAATCACCACAGTATGAATTTAACAGCAGCCAACCAGAGCTTTCCAACAGAGTCGGATAATAGCTTCATCCTTGATAAGTTCTTAGTCTTCATATTTTGTTGCGCTTGAGATGTCAGCAATAGTTCCAACATCACAACTATCCCTTTTGATTAAGTAATGAATATATAACATTATTTCAATACCCTTACATATTTGCATATATATTCTCATCTTCATCAATTTTCATATATACACAAAGTGTGTATATATATATATGTATGTAGATGTATATATGTATATATATGTCACATTCATCCAATCGATATTCTCATGCATATGGGTAATCCATCCATGAGCATGCGTAGATACGTCTACCTACGTATACTCATGTGTGTATTTACTCATATGTATGAGTTTATCGTAGGCACGTACATATATACATATATATACATTTTATGTGTATACTTCATCAATATAAATATGAACACACAAGGAAGGACTTTCACACGATATAAAGATAATCACATTTCCCAAACAAAACATTAATATAATAAGATCATAAACCAATATAAACATTCACAACCAAAATTGAAGATAACTTACCATTTACTGAAACTGACTTGACTCAACTTAGACCAACTAGGGTGTGAGTGTGTGTATGCTCAGTTAGGCTCATTAAGGGTTACCAAACCAAGTTCTTATCCTGAGTGATACTTCCCATCTCTTCTAGAGGTTTGAATCTATTCTTGCATCCAGCTTAGCACATTACAACGGTAGTTAGCCAACAATAATACATTCATATGCATCATATATTTCATCTTCAGAATCATTATAAAACATCAAATTGAATCAAACATTCATTCATCATATTTCCATCAAGATTCATATACAAAGAACATTCATATGCATTAAAACATTTTAACCAAACAAGGTAATAGTAAATAGGTAATAACACATGGGGTATAACATATTCCCCCCTTGAGAATCCCAGTCCCAATGATTTTAAGTATCAAATATGACCATTACATAAAAAACATCATAAAACATAACATCATAGAACATCATTGTTTTTTAGGAGTTTTCAAAATCTAGCAAGACTTGTGGGAACTTTTGCTTCATCTCAACATAATCTTCCCAAGTGATAGAATCTTCTGCATACTGATCGCACTAGACCTTGCATTGCAGAACCTCTTTATTATGTAAGTGAAGCTTACGTGTTTCAAGCACCTTGAGAGGCTTGATTTTTACCACTCGTGGGTCTTTTACTTGTAACGCATTCCAATCAATAGCATGGTTATCCCCTGGTATGTACTTCTTAAGTTACAAGACATGAAATACATTACGCATCCTGGAAAGAGCTAGTAGCAAAGAAATCCTATAAGCAACAAGGTTGACTTCTTCAAGAACCTCAAAGGTACCTATGTAGCATGGAGCTAGTTTGAATAAATTTCCAAAGTTTATAGAACTCTTATGAGGTTTAACTCTAACCAAAACCTTTTCTCCTACTAAGAAATTCCTAGGTACCTATTTGGAATTTGCATAACTTTTTTTCCTACCATTAGCTTCTACTAGCCTTTGCTTGATAATCCCAACTTGCTCCTCCATTTTGGATAACATTTCTGGCCCAAGGCTCATCCTATCCTCTAGCTTATCCAATCTTATAGGAGCTTGACACTTTCTACCATATAATGCTTCAAATGGAGTCATTTTGATTTTAGAATGATAGGAGTTCTTATACACAAACTCGACCAAAGGTAGATAATCATCCCATTTATATTATTGATCCATGCAATACATCCTTAGTATATCCTCTAACACTTGTTCCACCCTTTTAGTTTGTCCATCCATTTTTGGATGATATGCTTAACTTATGTTCAGTTGAGTCCCAAGTGAAGAAAACAAGGTTATCCAAAATCTAGATGTCACATGAACATTCCTATTAGAAATAATCTTTCAATCCCATGTAATCTAAATATCTCTTGAATAAACTTATGTGCTACTACAAGAGCTCCATCAATCATATTCTCTGGTATAAAGTGAGCCACCTTTGTAAGCTTGTTCACCACTACCAGAATGGCATTGTGCTTATTCCTTGACATTGGAAGACCTTGCACAAAATACATGCTAATAAATTTCCACTTACTTTCTTGAACTTCATGAGGATACAAAAGACCTACAAGGTGACGATGCTCTACCTTCACTCTTTGAAATTCTAAGCAGCTTTCTACAAATCTCACTGCATCCCCTTTCATTCCCTTTTAGAAATACAATGGTTTTACATCAGTCAACATCTTAGTTAAACTAGAATGTCCTAAATATGGTGCATTATGAACTTCTTTCCATACCAAGTTCCTTAATTCCCTAGTGTTAAGTACATAAATCCTTCACTTAAATCTCAATAAACCATTAGGTTCAAAGTGATATCCTTCATAGCTTCGATCTTGCGAATTTTCCAAGAGTGCTTGCTTGACTTGTTCATAAAATCATCACCCTTGGATTCTTGCAACACTTGACCTTTGAAGTCAGTTTGGATCAATATCAATGAGGAGATATGCCTCCTATGACTTAGGGCAATGGAAATGTGATTCTCCTTTCCCTTGAGATAACTGATGTTGAAATCATAATCAGATATTAGTTCCAACCATCTCCTTTTTCATGCATTTAGATTAGGTTGAGTAAACAAATACTTCAGACCATGATGATCAGTCTTCAGTTCAAATGGTTTCCCCAATAGATAGTGTCTCCACATCTATAATGCATGGATAACTACTGCTAACTCCAAATCATTTGAAGCATAATTTTTCTCATAAGGCTTCAACTTTCTTGACTCATAAGCTATGACTCACCATTACTACATCAATACTCCACCCAAACCTTCTCCTAAAGCATTTTTAATAACTATAAAGTTACTATCTAGATCTAGTACCTGCAGTATCAGAGTTGTGGTCAAATTCTCCTTGAGTTGGTCAAATGTTGCTTGACATTTCTCAAACCACTCAAACTTCTTCCCCTTCCTTTTGAATGAAGTGATGGGAAAAGCTATTCTTGAAAAGTTTACAATGAACTTTTAGTAATACCTAGCTAAACCCATAAAACTTCTAACTTTTAGCACATTCTTAGGCACCGACCACTCAAGTATTGCTCTTATCTTTGTTGGATCAATTGCTATCCCATTAGCTAAAATCACATGACCCAAATATTGTACTTCCTTTTGAAAGAAGGTACACTTCGAGAGTTTCTCGTATAGCTTATGCTCCCTTAGCCTTTGGAGAACAATCTCTAAATGTTGTTGATGATTTTCCTCTTCATTCTTTGAGTAGATTAAAATATCATCCAAAAAGACCAACACAAACCTATCTAAGTATTCCCTAAATACATTATTCATTAGCCCAAATGGTAGGATCGTGAACTCATAATGACCGTACCTAGTCCTAATTTTTTTTTTGAAAATGTCTTTGTCCTTGATTCTCATTTGATGATAGTGTGAACATAGATCAATCTTCGAAAGCACTACCGCTTCTCACATCTTATCAAAGAGATCATCAATACTTGGAAAAATATATTTATTCTTTATTGTTTCTTTGTTAAGAAAGTGATAGTCAATACATAAGCGCAATGTACCATCTTTCTTCTTCACGAGGATCATTGATGCTCCCCAAAGTGAAACATTGGGTCTTATCAGTCCTTTGGAAAACAATTCTTCTAACTATTCTTTTAGCTCCATTAATTTTATTGTGATCATCCTATATGGTACTTTTGACATGGGTTCCGACCCTGGAACTATGTCGATGGAGAAATCAAACACTCTCTTGGGAGGCAATCTAGGTAATTCAGCTAGAAATACATCCACAAATTTTCGTAAGATAGGATATTTCTCCATACCCATTTTTTCCAAATTCCACTAGTTACCTCACCTTCTTCAACATCTTGGGAGTCTTGAGGTCCATAATATACTACATCATCTTGAGAAATGAACTTTTTTCTTTCCCTAAGTTTCTCCACATTCACAATGAAAAGTTGACAACATTTCTTCTTCTCTCTATGCACCTGTACGACGGATATCTACCGTAGCTTAACTTCTCTAGGAATTCCTTCCAATGACACCCAATTTCCAAGATCATCTAAGTATTCTATTATTTTTTCATGAAAATATACTTTGACCCTATGTTTCCATAGCCAATTAATCCCTAAGATGACATCATATGAACCTAAAGGAGCTATGTACAAATTCACTTCTATAGAGAAACTTGGAAGTTCAACCCTTGATTTGAATAGACATTGATCCACCTTAGCTCTTTTCTGGTTTGCATATTCAACAATCCAAGACCTATCCATGTAGCTAGATTTCCTCAAAATTTTACTAGCTATACTAGGAAAAATAAAAAAAATTGTGGCACCATTATCTATTAAAATTGAGATGGGAGTACCAGAAAAATTACCTTAAACTTCTACTAGAGTAATCTAGTACTCCTCTTGTTGATTGTCTAATGCAACATGAATCCTTTTCCAGAATGCAACTTGCTGAGGTGGAATAGGGTTCCCATTTGGTTGTGACCTTATGGTTTTTTGGGACATTGGTTTGCAAAGTGATCTCCACCACATGTAAAATATCCTTTCACTGGTCCCCTCTTTTTTGTAGGCTTCCAGAAATGCTTTCATTTCCACCAACATTGTTGTTGAAGTTGTTGTTATAGTTGTTCCCCCTACAATACCTTCTTGGTTCATTCCAATTATTTTTGGGTCCCTTGTCCCCTGTCCTTTGAAAACCTTTCCCTTCACTAGGCTTCTTTGAAGCTTGATTGGATCGTGACCAATTGAACTTCTTTTGATTCTTTTCATGATAGTTTGATATAGATTTAAACCTTTGTTCTTGCTTAATGGCTTTCTAATAGACCAATTACATGGTAGTAGGACCATGCACGTCTACCTCTCCGCCCATTTGAGAGTTGAGGCCCATGATTAACTTCCTTATATGAAACCGCTCATCCTTTTGGTACATGGGTATGCACCTTAGGAGACAAGTGGATTTCTCCTAGTATTCATTAACCAAGGAATCTCCTTGCCTCAAGTTTTGGAAGTCAGTGAGATTTTGGTCAAAGAAGAGATGAGGAAACCACCGCTTCTAGAAAATCTCCACAAATTAACTCCAAGTGAGCCTTAAGGAACTGAGCCCAAGCTTCATCATCTTATTCATCCACCATGGATAATTCACCAGCCAACTGAAATGCTCCCCAAATGGCTTTCGTGACCTTGTAGTAATTTTTTATTTCAAAATGCTTTTCCATCTCTGTGAGCCATGCCTTAGATGCATCCCCACTAGTACTACCTTCAAATTTTGGAGTTATGATCCTTCTCATATCATGAGATATCTCACTTTCCAATCATCTTTGTTTTCTTCCCTCCAACCTAGACTAAGATTCATCATCCCCATGTTCACTAGATTGAGTACAATCACAAGAATTTTCCCCTTCTTCTTCATTGTTGGGAACTTCTTCATTATTAGGAACTTCTTGTTCCTCCCTTTCTTTCTCCATTAACTCTTGCTTGAGGTTTCCTATTCTTGATCTTGTTTCATCCATCATAGCCAAAATATGATCCAACTTAGCTTCAACATTCTCAGCACCTTAGCCTACTTCTTGGCTTCCCCCAAAGTTAGTTCTTGTTCTAACATTTTTTCCCAAGAAAAATTACACTTGGAGGTTTAATTTCAATTAGATATCTAATAAATTTTACTTAATGTTCTAAAAATATTTCAAAGAACAAACATTCACATAAGAAATTACATAAAAGAACGCATACACAAGTTTTTCCAAATCATGTTTTTCATTAAGGTTAAAAAGGATTTCAATATCCTTGAGTTTACATGGAATGACTATTCAAATAGTCTAAGAGAGAGCATCCCTCAAATTCACTCTTTGATACATAACTACATGGGGTATACCCCTTAGATTTGTGTTCACATACATCATCAAAAGGAAAAAAACCTGCAGACCTATCCTCTAATACATAGTTTTGGGGAACATATCCCTCTAATTCACCACTTGAGGCTATTACAATAATTTTTTCCATAGGAAGAACATGAGGATCCCTAAATATCATGACTGAACTAACACTACATTCTGAGGGCATATCTCTAGAAAGTGGTAAAGAGTCAAACTTGGCTAGGTAGACAAGAGGTACAAAGTTGACAACCTCTCACATCCTTTTTCTCTCTTCACTAATTTGTGATAGGGCATGACTGAAAGTATTAGTGTCACTTAGCCAAATGATGTTGTCATAATTGGTTCCCTCTATGGTTTGAACAATGGCTTCCCTTTCCTTCTTGGCCCATAGGTAGTGCTCATTATTGATTAATGAACTGCTTGCAATCATCTTGAGATGCACCATCTTGGCACAAGTATTTCCAAACATTAGACTTATATAATGTTGTATTAGAAACATAACAAGCACATAGGTTCCAAAGCTGAACCTAGTAGCTCTTATACCACATGTAACATTATTCTACCCAATAATTTTACTATGTTTTAAATAGTTTATGCTACTAACATTACAAGCAATAATTTTTTTCATTTATTTTGAATAGCTAATACACATTTGAAACAACCATTCCAAAATTTCCCATTGCATAATCAAAAAATCATTTCATTTAATACATGTAACAAATTCACATTACATAATTTCAAGATGACATTTCATATTTACAAATTTTCCATAGAGATAGATACATGATTACATACATAGCTTCAATGAGCTTACTAAATTAGAGATACAAATGGTCTATAATATCCTTCCTCAAATCTTGGTTGCCAATTGCATGAGGAGAATCATCACTCAAGTGCTTTTTTTCCAACCACGGACTTACTGCGGTCCCCCACACATCTACCAAACTGGTAAGATGGCCCTACCCTTTGATAAAGAGATTGGTTTGGTAACCTCATAATCCTAGCCTTCTCTGAGCATGGTGTTGTGTCCTACATATCTAGAGCTACCATATTGTGGCTACAACCTACATGTATGGCAATCCCTACTTAGTATGTAAACTTGGATCACAATGAACTAATAGTATAAATAGTGGCTACTTACGCTACTTTGGCCAAAGAATTCATCACCCAAAACTTCAAGTGAAAGTCATTTATCCACCCACCCTCCGAGCTCAATTTGGTTTTGATCATTCATACTCTACACATAGGTTACCCCCTTTCCCCATGGATTATACTAACCCAAAGAATAACCAAACTAATAACCAAGGATAACTTTATGAAACTCCCCCTCGACAAAGGTGTAAAATCCTGGCGAATCTTGGCTAAGTGCTATAATTTTCCTAGTGAATCTTTCCTTTTATTTGAAAAAAATATTAATTTTTCTGGAAAATCTATGCACCTTATTAAAAAAAATTGTAAAATCCTAGCGAATCTTAATGAATAATTGGTAAAAATAATAATCATAGTGACGAATCCTAGCGAATAATCACTAAAAAGATTAATTGCAATGGTGAATCTCTTCTTTAAAATTTGCATAGTTGGTCGGCGCAGTTCCCCCATATTTTTTTGTTTTTTGTAATATTGAAGTAGGGGCCTGGGGGCGACAACCACATTAAAAATAAGACTAAATGAAAAAGTGAAATTGTTACCATTGATTAGCTTTTTAATCAAATGGTTGTAAGTTGATTCCATAACCTATATGCACGTTCCTTTTAAAAGGCTTGTTGAGGACCAAAATTTGTTTTGGGCCACATGATTAAATCCAATCATGTGGCCCAAAACAAATTACAGGCCTCAACAAGCCTTTTAAAAGGCATGTGCATATAGGTCATGGAATCAACTTGCAACCATCCGATTAAAAAGCTAATCGATGATTCAATGGCAATAAATAAAAGCCCTATTCAAGGCTACATATCCCTAAAATTAAATGGTAATCTATTATTAGTGGTGATATTTCCCAAAAATTAATGGTAGGAATATAATATTACTGGCAAATATAATTAATATTTGTAATTACAATATAAACTATTGGAAAATCAGTTCCAATGATGCATCATTTACATGGCAAATCAATTTGATTTATTAGTTTAAAAAATTAATGCATAGGTGAATTAATCGAGACAAAATTAATTTTTTGTAAAAACCTAGTGATTCAACCTCCTTTTTAGCTTGTACTATTCGCCATTTTTGGAGGTCTCGATTTCAATTATTTGCCAATTGACAAAGATTCACCACTAAAGTTTTCCTTGCTAATAACCCATGATTAAATGACATTGCTACTAAAGTAACTCACATGAACTTCTATCTCATTCTACATACATATAGTATTGAAAAATTACGTATAGTATTGATAATCTACGTAAAGTATAATTAGAACATAATCATATAATTTCCAATATAGGATATTTATATATATAGGTATAAGCCAAATTGAAAGGTTTCACAAATCAAGAATGAACCAAGAAACATGCAATCATATACAATGCATCACAACACACATTTAAATCATTCCTTTCCAAACATGGCAACAATAAATAAATAACCTTTCCAACATAAATAATAAAGGAATAAAAATCAACATGCTTGTATAAAAGCTCCAATAGATAATTCTTCCTTCCTAGCTCAATTCCACAAGCCTGCTTTCTATTTCTTCCAAGTTCAACCTAGCTTCCACTTCTAGCCTCTTACCAATTCTCAAAATTTACAAATGCAATTTAATAATAAAGCAACTCACTAACTCTCAAGCTCTCTAACTCACTTGCACATAAAATGCAATGGAATAACAACAGAGTAATCAGAATGAAAAGTGTAACAAATGGTAGAGAAAGCACCTCTATATATACTAAAATTTGAGCATCCAAAGGCTACAAACAAGCTAACAATTTTGCCACCTTCCTAAGCACATGCATCAACTCAGCTGAATTAACTCTTAGATTGCAACACATGATAATCCTCTCATTTCCAATGGCTGAGTTGACTTAATTCATGAGACAACATGACTCTTTTACTGAGCCAAGGGACAACAACACCTTTATACAGGTTTCCTATTTGATTTGCAAGTCGACTACCCTCTCATATTTCTGCCAACTTTTCTTTTGACTGAGTTTTATGCTTATCTAATGGTTTTGTTGGTTATGGCACAACTTTAGAATTCTTATTGTTTCCTCTTCCTTCAATTTTTGGTGCCACATATTCATGTTTTAGCGCCCTCTAAAATAGCGCAGTCAAAGAATTATTCAAAGTTGTTAAATATGCTTTCATTTCAATTTGCAATATATAAATTGTATTTCCTTTTCATGTGCAGCATACAAGCCTCCTTTGACTTATTTGTAACATGTTTCATGCATAGTTTATAAACTTTAGTCACAACATTATTTGTATGGCAATGCTATATTGTGTTTTTTCTCATTTCATAGCACATTTAATATATGCTACAATAGTGCGATGTTTAATTAAAGTGCTTTAATATATAATAATCAATACATATATAATATATATATATATATATTAAATATAATATATACATATATATATATATAATTGTATCTGTGTGAATACAATATACATTACTTTCCAATTAATTAATTTATATAAACATATATTATGATAATTGTATACATATACATTATATATGTGCATTGAGTATATATATAACATTATTTTAATACCCTTACATATTTGCATATACATTCTCATTTTCATTGATTGACATATATACATAAAGTGTAAATATATGTCACATTCGTCCAATTGATATTCCCATGCATATGGCTAATCTGTCCATGATCATGCATAGATATGTCTACCTATGTATACTCATGAGCATATTTAATCATATGTAAGAGTTTATCGTAGACACGTACATATATACATATATACATTTTATGTATATATTTCATCGATATAAATATGAACACACAAGGAAGGAATTTTACTCAATATAAAGACTCAATCACATTTCCCAAACAAAACATTTATAGAACAAGATCACAAAGCAATATAAACATTCACAACCAAAACTGAAGATCACTTACCATTTACCCAAACTGACTTGACTCAACTTAGACTAACTAGGGTGTGAGTGTGTCTATGCTCAGTTAGGTTCACTAAGGGTTACCATACCAAGTTCTTCTCCTGATTGATACTTCCCTCTCTTCCAGAGGTTTGAATATGTTCCTACATCTAGCTTAGTACATTACAATGGTAGTTAGCCAATAACAATACATTCATATGCATCATATATTCCATCTTCAAAATCATTATAAAACATCAAATTCAATCAAACCTTCATTCATCATATTTACACCGGGATTCCTATACAAAGCACATTCATATATATCAAAGCATTTTAACCAAATAAGGTAATAGTAAATAGGTAATAACACACGGGGTGTAACATATAACAAATTTTATTGTTGTCAATTTCCCTTAGCACTTTCTCCTGAGAACTAGAATGACGTTTGTGAGAAAAAATTCTACTATGTGTTGATCATGTTTTTGATCATTCCTAATGCAAGAAGAAAACCAATACTCCAATAAAAAGAGATGGATATTGCAGCCCCACCAAGAAAATTCATGCAACTCCAAATCTGCACTCAAAACTCATGACAGGCCTCCTTTTGAAAAATATTTTGAACCATCTAATGAATTCCTTTTTCTATTGAAAACTTGGAATATGATATCCCCCACATTCATCTACAAGAAGATAAACAGAGATCATATTTTTTCTCCCGACAATACCCCTCAAACTTCATAGTCAAAATCCAGAAAAACCTTAGTTTCCCATATTCAACAATAGATAAAGATCACCTTTAAATAATGGAATGAAATGCTTGAAGATCTAAATCAAATTTCCTGGCACAGAATGAGACTACAAATAAAGGTGCAATATGTTGATTTATTCATTCAAATCCTTCAAGAGTTACAACAACTATTACAAGAAGCAAGTAAATGATTCAGGAAAAAGACATCACAGGCATAATTTTGTATTTTACATCATAAATCTGCTACAAATCTCTTACAAATGGCTTCAACATTTGTTAAATCACACTAAAAAAAATTTTCCTTTTCATTCCCAGAAACCCCATTGAATTCCCAAGTATTTCTTTCACTCTAACTTCTCATTTTCTGATTTTTCCACTTGCTAGCTCTCTCTTCTCTCGTAGGCATTGGATTTTCTCTTCCTGCAACCAACAATAACTCCCCTCAACATCTCCTAGGCGTGGAAATTTCCCCATTCAATTTGTTCCTGGAAAAGTAACTAAAATTTTGCCAAGAAAGATCATGTAATTATTCCAATTTGCTAATTTGTTTAACAAGCGCCCAGATTCCCTTTCATCCATTCCAAGATAAACTTAAAAATGGATATGGGATTTACTACATCCCAGCAATAGCCTCCACCAAGCTGGGCATTGGGTTTCGTGTAACTCCCAAATCCTAATAATTTCCAAATTCCAACATATTCCTCTCCAAAATTAAGATTAAATTCAAATTTAATCTAATTAATTTTAGTTCCTAAGAGTTGGGAGGATAAAATTAATAAAAAATGATATTCATGCCTACAAAACACAAAAAACAAGAAAAATCAAATAAAAATATTTTTTTTGGGGGTGTGCAAAATTATTAGTGCACCCATATGCTCCTGCATCAATTCTCATAGGTCTTTTCCTTGATCACCTTCTGGATTCCCATCTCGATCTCCTCTAAATCTATGTCAAATATCCTCCTAAGTTGAGCTAAGAGCTCCTCCTCAAGGTATGGGCAATTATATTTTGAAACCTACATTTTATTATTGTATTGAGAGTCTTTTAAACACCAATATAATAGAGATAACTTCCTTTAAATCTTATAGATTGTGATTTTTTGTATATTTTCAAACTATAACTTTAAGTGATTATTGTACCTTGGCAAAGATGTCAATGTTCTTTGCTTGACCAAATTACTCACTAAATCAATATGTTATCTTGTCTCATAGAGCTTTTAGAAATAATTATTTCCTCTACCTATTCACATGCATGATTCACAAGATGGTCCACCTTGTGATCTGCTTCATGGTAATAATGGTTGATTATATAGTTTCCCATATTTTCCAACAAATCCTAAATTAATTTTACAATATTTTGAAGCTTCAAATTCATAACTTTTTGGTTGCATATTGAGTTAATACATATTTTTGAATCTCCTTCTATGTCTACATTTGATAGTCCTTCCTACTTGTAGATTTGTAGACTTGTGAGAAGCACTTGGAATTTTTCTTTGTTGTTAGTACCAATTAGTAATTTCCTAGAAGCTACCCAAACTAGCTCATTTTGATAATTTCTTATGACAACTCTTTCTCCTAAAATGCTTGGATTCTCGTGCCCTACACCATCAACATTAAATTTTAAATGCCTAGATGATGGGGGATGTCATTTGAAGTTAGCTTTGTTTGTCTTCTTTTGGTTTCCCTTGGTATTACATCCTTGAGGCACTCTAAGAAATTCCCAGTTCCTTATTTCCACTCCATCCCAACTCATGAATGGATTTGGGCTAGAGGTAGATATGTTCTTCTTAATTGTTTCATTTATCCTTTTTCTATTTTCCTTATTAATTCCTCTTTACTCACTTTTGTTCTATTGAAGATTGTTTTATTTCATTCATTCCATATATGTCATATTAACATTAATGGACTTAGTATTCAAAGGTCTTCCCATACTGAATTTTTAAATCTTGGCCAACTTTTGAATGGTTCCAATATATATTTGGAAAGTTCTTCATTCCATCCTAGTCTATTTTGTATCTAGCTCCAACATGAGTTTTCCATTGGATATCTTATGAGTACATGATTTGTTGTTTCCTCTACCTCCTTACACATTATACATCTTGAGGGAAATTACAAGAAGTCTCTTGTAAGTACTCTTTATGGAGTGTTCATGTAAAGGCTCATTCTTTGGGTAGGATCCACTTGTTCTAGTAGAGCTCTATTGACCAATCAACACATTCCTTCATCATATTTTGTAGTTTGTAATCCATTTTAACTGGGTATTTCCTAGATTTTGAGCTTGTCATATCAAATTATCTTTCTTCTAGTTAATAAGCACTTTCCTCTTCTCTAATTCCACCTTTAGTTCTTCCTTAATATTTTTATAGAATCGGTAAATCTTTTATTTTTCCCATACCCATGATCCATCATTTTGTTTTAAATAGTTAGAAACATATTGCTCCCTTATATTTTAATTTAGATCTATATGTTCATTAATGTTGGGAATATTACTCAAAAGAGGGATACCATTCTAGGATTCTATCAAAAACATGTTTTTTGTCCATTGTTAATAATCCAAGATAACTGATTAGTAATTAATCTTCTACATTGTTGCATAAAGTTCTAGATATTGGATCCTCATGGAGGATTGAGATTGGTTAAAATGTGAATTAGATCCTCCAAGTCCATATGTTTTTTTTGTAGGATTTTGTACCATTTCACCACTAGAATTTTGAACATCTTCCATACTAATTTTGTCCCCAATGCTTTGTTTTGTTTGGCTATCTTCCTTATCCCAAGTCCACCATTTTCTTTTTCCTTGTAGGTTGTGTCCCATCCAACTAACAAAATGTGATTTTGATCCTTCCCACATTTTTTAGAATGCCTTACAATAGGTTACCTACTTTCTTAGTGATCTATGTGCTTGATAATTGATATATGGGTATATATTAAATTATGGCCTTGGATCATTTAAATTTTCCCCAAGAGTGCAAGCAATTTAGCTTTCCATGATACTACCTTCATACAAAATTTATTTAGAGTCTTCTTCCATAAATTCATTCTTATTTCTCCTTTATATAGGGAAACCCCTAACTATTTGGTAGGTAACTTCTCCAAATTGAAGCCTAGAATGGCTCTTATTCATCTTTGCAGGCCCTATTTTGTGCTGAAGAAAAATATATTAGACTTGATTTTATTTATTTTATGTCCTATTGCAATAGTATATTTGTCTATATTGTTTTTTATTGCCACTACTTCTTTAGTGCTTGATTCTCTATATAATATTATGTCATCAAATAAATGTTGATGGACCATTGTTAGAAAATTGCTAGCAACTATTACCCTTGACCAAATGCCTTTATTTGTGTAATTTTTAATTCTTCTCCCTGATGCTTATTCCATGATCATGAATAGGAATAGATACAATAGGTCCCCCTTCTGTAGACTCCTTATTACTTTAAAGTATATGTGCAAATTACAATTGATTAGTATTGAGTATTGGGGGCTTGAAATGCATTCAAATATTCAACTC
Source organism: Sequoia sempervirens (assembly GCA_007258455.2). NCBI lineage: Eukaryota > Viridiplantae > Streptophyta > Pinopsida > Cupressales > Cupressaceae > Sequoia > Sequoia sempervirens. The sequence continues at coordinate 29,298 of VDFB02255494.1, read as the reverse complement.
ATACATGCTTGATGAAACCCAAATTTCTTGATAATGCTCATTAAAATATCCAATTTACTTTGGCATAAGCCTTTCTTACGTCTAGTTTAAGAACCATGCTATACTAATTGGATGACTTAATGGAATGTATGGTTTATTGGGCTATTATAATGTCATATGAAATCTCTCTTCTTAGGGTAAAACCACTTTGTTCCTTTGAAAAAATTGGGAAGGACTATCTTCAACTAATTTGTAATAAATTTTAAAATAATTTTATATAATGTGTTGCAAAGTGATATTGGAATGAACTCAAAAAATGGTTTGGGAGTAATATTTTACAAAATCAAGGTGATGAATGTTGTATTTAGATCTCTCATAATTTTCTTTGATTTCCTAGAGTTATAAATTTCTTTCCACACCTTGTATCCTAATAAATCCTAAAATTATTGATATAATAATGTAGGGTATCCATTCAAACCTAGTGCCTTGTTTGGGTGCAATTGGAATATTATATTCTTAACTCATTTTGAGATAGGTTTCATTAACATGGTATTGTCTTCCTCCATAATGGTGTTAAATATGAATTATACAAATCTTTTATGTTCATTCAAATGTGATGCCTCTATATTTGCCAATAAATTTTGGAAGAAATATATGGCTTCTTTCTAAATTTATTCTCTGTTGCTAATAATTGTTCCATCCAACTTTTCAATATTTGGAATTTCTTGATATTTTGTAGAATTGTGACTTTTTGTATTTGTGTCTCCTTGTTTTAACCATGTTCTCATGATTTTGACCTTAAAAATACTTCTCTTGCTAGCAATTATGAATGATAGTTTGTAAGTTATTTTTATTCCTCACAATCTATTGTTGTCATTTCATGATCAATTATTCTTTGGTTGAGGGTTTCCATTTTCTTTCTGACCTATTCTATCTCTTGAAATATATTTTAAGTCTGTTTATATTCCATTCTTTCAATTGGTTTTTTTATTGATGCGATTTTTAGACAAACATATTGTGGTAATCAAGGTGTCTCAACCTTAGTATTTTCTAGCATTATTTTAATCAATATTCTATATATTTATACTTATGTTATATTTTCTTGATCATCTTCTTTTATAATGTACTATGAATTGTCACTATGATTTTTCATTATGCTACCAAGTGGCATGGTAGGTTCAACAAGGATGTTTGTGTCCCCACACAAGAAAGTAGGCATCCCACTTTGTGTTAGAGAATATCTACCATGTGTCAGCATCTTGTAATTATTGTATGATAGATTCCCATCACAAATAATGATGCATGAGAACTAGATTCAATGAAAAGTTAGAAAAGTGTTGGAAGGCATCTTTTCTTGGGGAATCTAGGTTCCCAAGTTGGGTTATGACAAGTTGTATGGGAATCATATATTATTAGCCAATTATGAAAAATTCTCTTACAACTATAAGTGTTGTCAATTATGATATATTCTATGATAGTTGTAAGTTGTACAAGAACATCTATCATGCCTATTTTGAGTAAAAATGAGGCATCCACATTTGGAGGTTTGAGTGAGGAGTCAAATAATCTTGTAAAAGTGTCATTTTCATGCTTGGAATTGGTAGAAAAATGTTCCAAGTGGATTTGGATGCCCATATCTTATAGCTTCCTCTATAAGTTACCTTCATACTTGTATTGTCTATATAGTGAATGTCTTGGAGTGGGTTTTGTATGTTCTATTTGTAGGTATCATTATGGTGTCAAAATAGCTCCAAAATCAACACTATATACTATTGGAAGAAGACTTTCTTTACAAGATTGTAAACAGTGTTTCACTCATAATTGAGTAGGCTTTTAGAGTGTGGGGTTTTTCTCTTGAAAGGGTTTTCCCAAAGTATATATTTCATTGTAAATTTGTTTATATTTGCATGTGTGTTAGATAATCTTCCTTGTGTTGTGTATCTCATTATTGTAAATAGTTAAAAGGAAAAAAAATTATATAACTCTCATCATTAGATTGGAATAAGAAGTGTGTTCCACGTACCTTGCTTCCTTTAAGTTGGTATCAAAGCTTGATCACCTTTGATTCTAGTTGTAAGTAGAGGGTTTTTTGATCTAATCTTATTTTGAGTGGGAGATTGAATAGAGTATTTTTATCTTTGTTATAGGAAAGAGATGACAAGCACATATGGGAGGATAGAGATGAAAAGGTTCAATGTAGACAACTTTGAGTTATGGAAAATCAAGATGGAGGACATGTTGGTTGATAGAGACCTATGGATTGTTGTATCTGGAAAGATGCCATTAAGCATGAAATAAGAAGACTAGGATTTGATGGATCAGAAGGCTAAGGGTCTAATAAGACTTTGTTTGGCTAAATCTATGTTACTTAATGTCCATGAGGAGAATATTATTGAAATCCTATGGAAAAAACTTAGTAAAATTTATCAGGCTAAATCCTTGGTAAATAAGTTGTCTCTAAGGAAGAAGATGCATTCTTTGAAGATGGAAGTTGGAGGATTTATCATAGATCACTTGAATTAATTCAATATGATTGTTGTCTAGTTGAACTTTGTAGGTGAAAAATGGAAGAACAAGATCATTGTATGGCTTTGCTATATATTTTTCCAAATTTTTAGGACCACCTTGTCATGGACATTGGAAGTACCACTACCACTTTCAAGATGGATGATGTGGTTGCATCACTCTTGTCTAAAGAGATGTAAAGAAAGACTTTCAAAATGACTAAGGAGCCTCTTACTAATCATGATAGATCTAAAGACAAAGGAAAAAAGTGCAAGAAGCAAGACAAGCCAAGATCTAAGTCTCATGGGAGATCTAAATCCCTTATAAATTCTGAGGAAATTTTTTGGAACCGTAATAAAATAGATTACTTCCATAAGGAGTGTAAGGAGGGGAAAAAGAAGAAGAAAAATATCTCTAATTCAGATTCTAATAAATCCTCTTAGGATGACAACGATGCATTTTTTTCTTCCTTGGAAACCCATGCATTGAAATGTGTGTGGCTTATTAACTCTAGTGCATCTTTTCACATGACCTCACATTGGGGTTGGTTCACGAAGTATGAATAATTTGATGGTGGGAAGGTGTAATTGGGTGATGATTCTCATTTGGAGATCATAGGCTGTAGAAAATTCATGATTTTATTCCATGATGGATGAGTGAGGGGGATCAATGTCGTTTTCCATATCTTTGGTTTGGCATGAAACCTCTTATATGTAAATAAAATGAATGATGTGGGTGTGCAAGTTGTTTTCTCGAATGGAGGATGTGAAATGAATAGAGGAGTTATGGTGCTCACTAAGGGTGTTCAAGTCGGCACTCTATTCAAGATGGATGCATGTAAAATTCAATAAAATGGTTATTTTGTTACTCCTAAGTCTTCATCCTCACCATTGGTTGCATCATCTATTAATGGTCATGATTTTTGGGTACCTAAGGGTTCTCATTCTTTGGAAATGAAACTTATTGCTGAGAAGACAATGCTATGACACCAAAGACTTGGTCATACTAGTGAGAATGGTCTTAGAGCCATGAAAAATAAAATCCTCATGGATGGGCTAGATGATTGTAAACTTGAGTTTGATTTTTACACATATTGTGTTTATGGAAAGAAAAACTGTGTTCAATTTTTTTTAGTTATCACAAATATATTGGGGTGTTGGACTTGACACATTATGATATTTTTGGTCTTATAAATGTTACTTTTATTTTTAAATTTATTTATTTTGTATCATTCATTTATGAATATAGTAGAAGGACATGGGTTTATTTCATTGGGATCAAATATGAAGTCTTTAGTCAGTTTGAAGAATTTAAAGTTTTTTTTTTAAACCATATTGGTAAAAATATTAAGCGTTTGATTATTGATAATGGTGGTGAATTTTTTCCAAAAATTTCAATAAGTTCTATAAAGAACATTTCATTGATAGGTATAAGAAAATCCATATACCCCTCAACAAAATAGAGTTGCATAGAGGATGGACAAGATGTTGATGGAGAGGGCTAGGAATATGTTTAGTGTTGTTGGCCTAGAACAAAGTTTTTGGTTTGAAGTTGTTGCCATTGCTTGCTATCTTGTTAATAGATCTCCTAAATAAAAAATTGTTAATAAGACACCCATGGAGGTGTGGTTAGGTAAGGTGCCCTCATTGAGACAACTTCAATTATTTGGTTGTGAGGCATATGCACATGTACTGAGAGAAAAGAGTAAAAAGTTGCAGAATAAGGCAACAAAATGTATCTTCATTGATTATGGTACTGGTGTGAAAGGGTACAATCTTTGGGATCTAGAGGCAAAAAAAATCTTGTATAGAAAATCATTATTTTTAGAGAGTTTATAATTCTTTTATTGCTTTGTAGCTAGAAAATTAAAAAAATAAATAAGATGTGGTTCATCTTCCTTGTACCCCTGAGAAACAAGAACCAAAAATATATATTGGACCTGATGATGAGATCTCTAACAACTTTGAAATTTTAGAAGAAGATGAAGAACCTCAACCTCAACCTTTGAGGAGGTCTACACAAAATAGGCAACAAGTGGAAGGTTTTGGTTATTAATTGTCGGATTCCAATTGTATTTTTTCTTTCATCACTAACACTAATGAACCTAGGATTATAAAGGAGACCATGAATATGAATGATGCAGATTCCTAGATGAAATCCATGGATTTAGAGATGGGTGATTTGAAGAAAAAATCCCATGGATGAAGAGATCGGTGATTTGAAGAAAATTAATACATCCAAAGTCTATATCTTTTCCAAAAGGATGAAAACATGTTGGTTGTAAATGGGTGTTCAATAAAAAGTGTGGTCCTGATGGTAGTGTTGATCTAACCATAAAGCGCGGTTGGTCATGAAGGGTTATTCACAAGTGGAGGGAATTGATTATGGTGAAATATTATCTCTTGTAGAAAAGTTGACATCTATTTATTTCTTGTTATAACTTGTTGTAGCCTATGACTTAGAAGTTGAGTGGATGGATGTGAAGATAGATTTCCTTCATGATGATTTGGAGGAATAAATTTATGTCATGACTAGAGAATTTTTTGGTAAAAGGTAAATAAAATTTGGTTTACAAGTTGAAGAAATCTTTGTATGGTCTAATATAGTCTCCTAAGATGTGGTACCAAAATTTTGACACCTTTGTATTGAATTTGGGATTTTAGAGGTCTAAATCCAATCCTTGTGTCTACTACAAGACTAGTAACTGTCGCATTCTCATTATTGCACTATATGTAGATGATATTTTAGTTTTTGGGAATGGTATAACTTTTATTTCTAAGTTGAAGTCCCAGTTGTTTGCATAGTTTGAAATGAAATTTTTAGGCGTAGCTAGGCACATTCTAGGAATGAAGATCAGAAGAGATAGAGTTGGCAAAACTCTTTAGTTAAGTCAATGTATGTACGCGAACTTAGTGTAGGAGAGATTCAATTGTTGGGAAAATATGTCTCAACCTTGCAATTATATTTCCTAGTTACACCAATAAGTGTATACAATGGTAGCATGGGGTGGTGTTGAGGAGAAAAATGTGAGCATGTTAACTTTTTCAGGAAACTCCTAAAATGACCAACATACATTAAATAATGATATATTATAAATCTGGATAATTCATTATTAGGTTTTAGATCTAATGGCAAAAAAATTATTGGCATGTATTGCCCTAGAATGTAACCCTATTTTATGAGGGCTTTGTATTATGACTATGACAGAGAGACGATGTTTTTTCTGAGAGTTTGACAGTGGTCACGTTGTCTCTTGATCTCTGAGTAGTGATACTCTTATGAGAAGCTTGCTCTATAAGTATATTGTAATCTTTGTAATTTATTGAATAATATATTGGGTAAATTTTGGAGTGTGGGGTTTTTCTTTGGAAAGGGTTTTCCCCACATAAATCATTGTGTCATGGTATGCATGATATTTGTGTTTATTTTTGTTTAAGTTTTTGTAACCGTTAAAGATCTATAAAGTTTTGCATTTTTCTCCTCTCAAGATTAGTGTAGGAAGTTGTTCTACTACTTTAGCTTCCTTGCAAGTGGTATCAGAGCTTGATCAACTTTGGTTTTAGTTGTGGGTTGTTGGGTTTTTTGAACTAATCCATATTTGAGTGGGAGATTGTGCAGAAGACACTATGTGATCTTGTTGCTGAAATTTCAAATGGCAAGCTCATCAGGGAGAATAGAGGTGGAGAATTTTTTTGGAAATAATTTTGAGATGTGGAAGCTAAAGATGGAGGATTTGTTGATAGATCAAGATCTATGGGAAGTTGATGATGAGAATGTTTCAAGGCTTGCAAATCCTACTCAAGTTGCTCAGTATGATGTTATCAATCATAAATCCAAGGGTATAATTAGATTGTTCTTGGTAGACTCTGTTTTAATCAATGTCCATGAAGAGACCTATGCACAAAAACTATGGAAGAAGCTTGGTGAGATGTATCAAGCCAAATCTTTAGTGAACAATATTTTCTTGAGGAAGAAATTGTATTCCTTGAGAATGGAAGAGGTTGGATAAATTACAAACCACCTGTAAGAATTCAATATGCTAGTGGCTCAATTGGCATCAGTTGGTGTCAAACTGGATGAGGAGGAGATATGTCAGATCTTGCTTTGTTCTTTTCGTGATTCATGGGATTCTCTTGTTATGGCTATTGGGAGTACTTTTATTATATTGAAGACTGAAGATGTGGTGGGTTCTTTTCTTTCTAAAGAGATAAGGAGGAAGGTATCCATCACTACCAAGGAGGCCCTAAATGTTTGTGGAAGACTTAAGGAAAAAGGAAAGAAAAATGAGAAGCATGACAAATCCAAGTCTAGGGGGAGATCTAAATCTCCTAGAAAGTCCAAAGTTATTTGCTAGAACTATGGTAAGCCTGGACATGTTTGTAAGGAATGCAAAGAAGAAAAGAAGAAGAAAAAGAAGAAATTTGATTCAGATTTCAATTCCAAGAAGCCAGATGGCAATGCATTCATTTCAGCTTTGGCAACTCGTGCAGGTAATGATGCATGGTTAATTGACTCAAGTGCATCTTTCCATATAACCTTTAATAGAGATTAGTTTTTTGAATATGAAGAATTTGATGGAGGTAAGGTGTACTTGGGTGATGATTCTCATTTAGACATTGTTGGCCATGGTAAAGTTAAAATCAGGTTTCCTAATGGTAGAATAAAAAGGATTAATGGTGTGTTGCATATCCCTAGATTAGGACAATTTTTTTATTTGTGAGAAAACTAATAGATGTGGGTGTGCAAGTAGCATTTTATGATTTAGGATGTAAGATTGTTAGAGGTGCTATGGTGATTGCTAGAGGTGTCAGATATGGCACATTGTGTAAGTTGGATGCATGCAATGTTGAGTGCAATAGTACTTCTGTGAAAAGAAAGTCTATTGAAGAAGTGAGGATTTCACCTTTAATAGACGGTCATGGCTTTTGGGTACCCAAGGGTGCTCTTTATTTTGAAGAAAAGTTACCTGGAGAGAAAACTATGTTATGGCACCAAAAACATGGCCACATTGGAGAAAAGGGTCTAAGGACCTTGAAAAATAAAAACCTCATTGAAGGTTTGTCTGATTGTAATCTTTAATTTGATTTATGCGAGTATTGAATTAATGGAAAACAAAACTGCGTTCAGTTTTACTTGAGTTCTCATAAATTATGTGGTGTATTGGATCTTATTCATTTTGTTGTGTTTGGTCCTAGAGATGTTCCTTCAATTGGTAAATCCACATATTATGTTTCATTTATTGATGATTATAGCAGAAGGACATGGGTATATTTTTTAAAGAGTAAATTTGAAGTTTTCAATTGATTTGAAGAATTTAAAGCAATGGTTGAGTTGCAGACTAGAAAGAAAATAAAATTTTTGAGAACTAATAATGGATGTGAATTTTGGTCTAATGATTTTGATAGATTTTGTAAAGATTGTGTTATTCATAGATAGAAGGAAACTATGTATTCTCCACAACATAATGAAGTTGTAGAAATAATGAACAGGATACTGATGGAGAAGGCTAGGAATAATTTGAGTGGTGTTGGTCTAGAACAAAGGTTTTGGGCTAAAGTTGTAGTCACTGCCTATTACCTAATTATTAGGTCTCCTACATCAACCCTTGTTGATAAGACACCTATAGAGGCATGGTTGAGTTGCAAGCCTTCATTAAGACATCTTAGAGTTTTTGGTTGTGAGGCATATGCACATGTGCCAAAGGAGAAGTGAACAAAGTTGGAGAACAAGGCTATGAAATGTATCTTCATTGAATATAGTTATGGTGTGAAAGGATACAAGCTTTGGGATCCTATTGCATAGAAGGTAATACATAGTAGAAGTGTTATTTTTAGAGAAACTAAGCCTTCTTCTATTACATTGCAGCTAGATCAAAGTAAATAGGAAGATGTGATTCAATTTCTTTCTACACCTGAGAAAGTTGAATCGAGACCCAAGGATCGACAAGAAGTTGAGGAGAGCTCATCTAGCTCTGGATCTTTAGAAGAGGTGGAAGAACCTCCAACTCAACTTGTTCGTAGGTCTACAAGGCATATACAACCACCTGAAAGGTATTCACTTGATGATTGGAGATGTATTTTTGCTTTGAATACTAACATGGATGAACCCAGATTTCTAGAAGAGGCACTAGGTATGAATGATGCAGAATCCTAGAAGATTGCTATAGATGAAGAAATGGAATCTTTGAAAAAGAATAATACATGGGATCTTGTACCATTGCTTGAAGGATGAAAACTTGTTGGTTTGAAATGGGTGTTCAAGAAAAAGATTGGTTCAGATGGAGGTATAGATAAGTACAAAGCAAGGCTGGTTGTGAAAGGTTACTCTCAAGTTAAGGGTGTTGATTATGGTGATATATTTTTCTCTTGTTTCAAAAATGACGTCCATTAGATTTTTTCATTCTATTGTTGCTTCTTATGATTTAGAGGTTGAGAAAATGGATGTGAAAACTGCTTTCCTTCATGGTGATTTGGAGGAGGATATTTATATGACACATCCAAAGCACTATGTGGTGAAAGGTAAAAGTAAATTGGTTTGCAAATCAAAGAAATATTTGTATGGCTTAAAACAAAGTCCTAGGATGTGGTACCAAAAATTTGATACATATGTGTTGAGTTTGGGATTTGACCATTCTAAATCAAATCAAAATTGATGGTGATCATTTTCTATTTATTGCATTATATGTTGATGATATGTTATTTATTGGTAGAGGGAAAGGTATGATTTCAGAACTAAAATCTCAACTTGCTGCTAAATTTAAAATGAAAGATCTTGGTGTAGTTAAACACATTCTTGGGATGGAAATTAAAAGAGATAGAGTAAACAAAAAGCTATGGCCTGTCCAAAGTAAGTATGTCAACTCAATTTTACAAAGGTTTGATATGTAGGATTGTAGACCATTGTGTGTTCCTATTTCAATTGGAAAAAAATTATCTATTTTAGAATGTCCAACATCTCCATCAGAGATGGAAGACATTCATAGAGTGCCTTACCAGAGTACAATTGGAAGTTTGATGTATGTTATGGTTTGTACTAGACCAGAAATTGTCCAAGCAATGGAAGTTATTTCCAGATATATGTCTAATCCTAGTAGAGTTCATTGGGATGTAGTTAAAAGAGTCTTCAGATATTTTTAGGGTACCTCAGGTTATTCCATATGTTATCATAGTAATATGACTGAAGACAAGATTTCCCTTGATATTCATGGTTATGTGGATTCAGATTGGGTGGGTGATGTTGATAGCAGAAAATCCACCAGTGCTTATGTGTTTACTTTATTTGGTGGTGCAATTAGTTGGATGAATAAGCAGAAGCCTATGGTTGCTTTGTCCACTATTGAAGTAGAGTATATGGTAGCTACTCATGATTGTAAAGAAGTAATTTTTCTTAAGAAACTGTGTTTAGATATTGGAATAAAATAGGGTGCGGTGACAATTTATTGTGATATGTCTAGCCAAGAACCCAACATTTCATGCCAGGACCAAGCACATTGATATACACAATCATTTTGTTAGAGATATGGTCAACGATGGCAGGGTGAAGTTGGTTAAGATAGAGACTTTGATGAATGTTGTTGATTCTTTAATTAAGCCTGTGAGCACATAGAAGTTCAAATGGTGTTCAAAGACTATGGGACTTTTGGCCCCTAGCAATTAAGAGACAATGTTTACTGTTTAACAAGTGGGAGATTTGTTGGGAAAATGTGTCTCAACCTTGCAATTATATAAAGGTTATTTTTGATAGGATATATATATATATATATGAATATATATATTTCCTAGTTACACCGATAGGTGTATACAATGGTAGCTTGGGGTGGTGTTGAGGAGCAAAATGTGAGCATGTTAACTTTTACAGGAAACTCCTAAAATGGCTGACATACATTAAATAATGATATATTGTAAATTTGGATCATTTGTTATTAGGTTTTATATCTAATGGCAGATATTTTGTTGGCATTTCTTGACCTAGAATGTAACCCTATTTTATGAGGGCATTCTATTATAACTACGATAGAGAGATGGTGATGTTTTTTTGAGAGTCTAATAGCGGTTGTGATGTCTCTTGATCTCTGAGTGTGATACTCCTGTGAGAAGCTTTCTCTACAAGTATATTGTAATCTTTGTGATTTACTAAATAGTATATTGGGTAGCTTTTGGAGTGTGGGGTTTTTCTCCCATAAGGGTTTTCCCCACGTAAATCATTGTGCCATGGTATGCAAAATATGTGTGTTTATTTCTATTTAATTTTCTATAACTATTAAAGATCTGTAAATTTTTACATTATTCTCCTCTCAATATTAGTGTAGGAAGTTGTTATGTTGCCTTAGTTTCCTTGCATCAATATGAAAGCTTTCTTTGAATCATTGGTTGTTTTTGTTATGTTAGGGAAAAAATTATCCATAGAGGACTATTCAAAATCTCTTATTGAGATGGAGGACATGAGAAGAGTTCCTTATGATAGTTTTGTTGGTATTTTAATGTATGTCATGGTTTGTACTAGGCTAGACATTGCCCAAGCAATGGGAGTCTTGAGTCAATTTATGGATAATCCTAGATGGTACATTGGGATGCAATTAAGTGAATGTTCAAATACTTGAGGGGCACTTAAGTATTCCTTATATTTTCATTGTTATCCTACTAGACCTCAACATTCAATTTGTATTCATGGATATATGGATTCAGATTGGGTGGGTAACATTGACAACAAAAGATCCACCAATGGATATGTTTTCATGATATTTTGTGGTGCTATCAGTTGGATGAGTAAGCAACAAGTTGTAGTCTCTTTTTCCATGACAAAAGTCATGTATATGGTAGATACTCATGGTTGTAAGGAATTCATTTGGCTAAGACAGTTGTGTTATGATGTTGAGCTTGATGTAATAATGATTACTATTTGTTGTGATAGCCAAAGCACCATTTTCTTAGCAAATAATCCTACTTTCAATGCCAAAACAAAACACATTTATGTTTAGTTCCATTTTCTCTATGACATGGTGGAAGATGGGAAGGTGAAGTTGGAGAAAGTTGACACTTTGATGCATGTTGTAGATGCATTGAAAAAGTTTGTGAGCATAGAGAAATTCAAATTGTGTTATGATTTTATGGGCATCTCAAGCCCTAGCATTTAAATCCTATTCAAGTTAGCTCTACTAAGGTGTTCAATACATGGTAGAATGTTGGGAATTGAGGTGTCTCAACCTTAGTGTTTCAATGTTTTTTTAGTTAATATTTATTTATGTATGCCTATGTTATATTTTCTTGCTCATCTTATTTTGTCATCTACTGTGACTTGGCATGGTGAGTTTTCATCATGTTAGCAAGTGACATGGGAGGTTACAGGGATGTTTGTGTCCCCAAATGGGAAAGTAGGCATCCCACTTTTTGGTAGATAATATCTTCCATGTGTTGGCATCTTGTAATTATTGTATGATAGATTCTTATGAAAAGTTAGGATGTGTAAGAACTAGATTTTATGATAGGTTGGACACGTGTTGGAAGGCATATTTTCATGGGGAATCTAGGCGCCCAAGTTGGGTTGTGATATTTTGTAAGGGAATAAGATATTATTAGTAAATTATGATAAATTCTCTCGCAACTATAAGTTCTGTCAGTTATGAAAAATTCTATGATGGTTGTAAGGTGTGTAAGAACATTTGTCACACCTATTTTTGAGTAAAAATGGGGTGCCCAAGTTTGGAGGTTTGAATGAGGAGTCAAAGAATCTTTTAAAAGTGTCATTTGCATGCTTGGAGCTAGTGAAAAAATGTGCCAAGTGGATTTGGACACCCATCTCTTATAGCTTCCTCTAGAAGTTACCTTCATACTTGTATTCTCTATATATTGGATGCATTGGAGTGGATTTTGTATGTTGTATTTGTAAGTATTGTTATGTTGTTAGAATAGCTCCAAAATCTACTTTGTATACTCCTAAAAGAAGACTTGCTTTGCAATATTGTAAACATTGTTTCATTCATACTATATTGAGTAGGCTTTTGGAGTGTGAGGCTTTTCTCCCGAAATGGTTTTCCCCGTGTATATCTTGTGTTGTGAGATTTTTTATATTTGCATGTGTGTTAGACTATCTTCCTTGTATTTTTTATCTCATTATTGTAAATGGTTAAAAGGAAAAAATTTACAACTCTCCTCATTAGATTGGCATAGGAAGTGTGTTCCACATACCTTGATTCCTTTCAACATAAACAGCTTGGATCCCTTTTGTACTTCTATTTTTATCCACCATTTCTTGAAGAGATCTCTTATGAAATCACTCTGGAGCCTCATTGTTTCAAACTTAAATGGGAATTTGACCCCAGGTTGATTTCCTTCTATATTAAGGACAACTATAAAATGATCCGATCCTAAGATAGGAAGAATTATTGAATCCATCAATATAGGGGATTGGAGCCAATTTGGAGAGATTATAAACTTGTCTAGCCTATTAACAATATTGGTAAAAAAAATCTATGATTTATCCATGTAAATTCTCTATTTGTAAGGTGGATATCAATTAGGCCATTCTTGTTCACAAATTCTTATAAATTTCTTTGATTATTGCTTATTTTGGTAAGACCACATTTTTCCATGGAGGATAATGGTGTGTTGAAGTCTCCACCTAGTATGAAAAGATTAGAAATAAAAGCAATAATAAAAATAGAGATTAGATTCACACCTTAAGTCTATCTTCAATTTTGGTTGGTCTATATATGCTAATTAGAATGAAATACTGTAGCATCATAAATTTTCACCCTTGACAATTTCACATTAGACTTTTTCTCCCTCCTAAGTGCATGGACATAATTGTACATCTAATATATCCTAAATTGTACATTTCATGGCCCATTTGGACATTTATCAAGAAAACCCATTTTCAAAATCAAAGAAAACATTTAATATTTTGCTCCCAACACTTTACATCCTACAAAATAGGGTTAGGATATAGTCACCCTAGGTGACTTGGTCCCACTATTTTTCCTCCAAATTTTAATATTTTGGAGTTGGCATTTTATTATTTGAATTTCAAATGTCAAATTTCAGCTATCGGGATTTAATTTTTGGGAAATTAGATTAATTGCATATAAACACCTAGTCATTGCATCATTTGAAAACTAAGTGGAAATATTTTGAGGCAAGAGCATTATCAAGAAACTATTATCAAGTCAAGAGAATCCAAGAGAATCCAAGAGAAAATTTATTGTAGCATTTTAACATTGAAGCATCATGCCAATTTTTATGTTATTTTGTTCATGTTTATGTTATCATTTTGTTTGTGAGGACTAACCCTTGTAGGTCTTCCAAGAAATCAAGCCAATTTGAAATCAAGCCTTGAAGTGATGTGCATGACTTCAATCCTTCAAGGAAAATCATATTTGGGTGGTGAGTTGCAGTCCATTGTTGATTCATCATTCATTTTTCACTTAGCCTCTATCCCTCAAAAGGATAAGCTCTCTTTTATCAAATTTTCCATTGTGGAGGTGGAAACACCAACATGGGGTTTGACTAAGGCAAGCCCCTAGATGGCACAACCCTTCTCCTCTCTTTGAATGTGCAAGTTTCAAATATAAACAAGATTAGAGAGAGATTGAAGATAATTTATTCATTGTTGTATTCAAACCCTACAACTTGGAAACATACATCAACTCAATTATCTCAACACTTGACAAAGATCCAACAGTGAGACACAAAAGCAAGAAGGATTTGATCAGACTCTAGAGGACTATGAAATAGTTTCCAGATTCAATCACTAGGACATAGTCACCCTAAGAAATTTGGTCCTCCAAAATCAACCCCAGATTCATATACCAAGTGCACAAAACTCTGCTCAATATTTTCAAAGATAAAATTTATCTGACTTTCCATATTTGTTGTTTTTGCATCAGAATATTTTATTTGCATAATTTATTAGTCATATCATTTCATTTCATATAGAATCCATTTCCAAGTCTCTGAATTTAGATCCTAGGATTTTTTGGCTCACCTTTTAGGTTGCAATTCAATCTTATATCCTAATCAATCTTGAATTTAATGATAAGAGGTCCCTACCACATTGTGGAAAAGAAAGCCCTTTGTGAAATCACAGGGTGGAGTCCTAGGGTTTCTCTTTTCTACCTTATCAAATACATGTTTGAAGATGTGTAGGTTACTCGATTATTCTCATCAAGTTATTGTATTCTTGTATCTCTTCCATTGTAAATCATTGAGTTCTCCAAACTATTCTAGGCCACCTGTTGCACCAGTTGCTTGGAAAAATCTTTCATCCCATTTTCTACATTGATTCATCAAATTTTTGCTTTCATTTGATGATATTTTGTTTCTTGGATTATTGGTATGCTAGCATTAATTGTATTTAAATGATGTTTGAGTAAGAATATTTTGTTAGGGTCGTTTAACCCCCTAACATTCCAAGTGGAAATTTTGATTGCTTCCTAAGGGAGGTATTTCCTCCCTTAATATTCAGTAAAAATATTTTGATATGAGTATTTCCACATGATATAGTTTTCATTTCCATTTTTCATTTATTTGTTTTCCTTCCTTGTTTGGTTAATGCAGGCATATTTGGGATTTTCTAAATTGATTGATCAATCATCCTTTCCTAAAGTAGTCCTATTTCATATTCATTTGTTGAATCCTTATTGTACCAATCTCAATCTTCTTGTATTATTTCAATATTTTCCTCTCTATATGACTCTTTTCCTTGTTCCAACAACTTCCCCATTGGATTTAGAGAAGAGGTATGAAGGAAAGAGATTTTTTTCTTTCTATTTTTTATTTGGGAGTTTAAGAGTCATGAATTTTGATTATGCCTTTGTTTTTTTTGTGTTTCTTTGGATTTACTTGATCTTTTATGCTTCAGCCTTTTTTGGAATCTATTCTTTTGTTTTTTGAATTAGACCTTAGATATAATATTTTGAATTATGGTTTATGCTTTTACACTTTATGCAAAACAATTTATTTTCTTCTATCTCCATTATTTGGTACCAAACTTTGGATGTTGATGATAACACAATTTCATCCATAATTTCCTTTATGGTACTATTTGAATTCTTACATAAATATATGATTTTTCTTCCAATATTCCTAAATACAAATCAATGAGACTTCTTAAGGTTCTCCCAATTTTGGTTAGACATTTTTCTAAGTAGAATTCTAATGAAATAGTATATAGTCTAATCCAAAATGGTTCTTCAAAGGGTAAAAAACCAATAGGGTTAAAATTTAGAACCCATTTTTGTAGGTAGAATAGAATTTCTCCCATTTTCCATACTCTCTCTCTAATAGGATGAATTCCCTTTTTTTTAAGTAGGAATATGGCTACAAAGAATCATTTCAAAAGGAATTTTATCACAGTTTGTGTTTCCAATTTCTCTTTGCCCAAATTTTTATGTTTTTCTTGGTCCTATGAATCTTCCAATCATTATTGCTTCCATTAACATACCAATGTCCTCTTCGGATTCTTTTGTTAAATTAATTTTAATGTTATATAATTTTTATTTTCTTTTTTTTGGAATGTTGCTTTATTTTCCAAATAGTTCCTTCTTTTGGAGATTTTTTTCTTGCACGTCATTTAACATAATTTTTTTATATGTGTGTAGGTTAAAAAAAAAATAGTCCATTTTATGTTGGCGTACAGGACCACTAAGAGGGGGTGAATCAGTGTTCTAATAAAACCAATTTCAATGCACTTGATTACACAAGGTCTCTAGATGCTATATATTATCAAAATAACAAAGATGTGCAAATCAGAATACCACATTTATATCAGGAATGAATAAAGCAACACATCATCAAGAAGAATCAAGAAAAAATATTTATGAGTGGAAAATCCCTTAAAGGGTGAAAAAACCACTCTAAACAATTGATCTATTAAAAAGCTTGTTGTTTACAAATTGTATGCCTCACTAGCTAACAGTCAAGCCTTACTAGAAACCATTCAAGCCTCACTAGCAAAATACTCAAGCCTCACTAGTTGAACATCATGCCTCACTAGCTAAACATCATGCCTCACTAGAAATACAAGCCTCATTGGTTGTACATCATGCCTCACTTTCAATGCAAGGCCCATTGGATGAACATCATGCCCCACTGGCAATACAAGCCTCACTGGATGATTCCTATGCCTCATTGGAAAAAATCCATATCATATTGACAATATTCAAAAGAAAAATAATAGGTTACAAAGGGTTACCCTATTTCACTTCAAATCATTGCTCAACCAAAGCTTTAACATAGATTGACAAAGCCTTTTTACACCAATCTCACATACAACCATTTCTCATACAGCCATCATGTCTTTAAGCTCTGACAATACTCAGCATCATCATCTTGTATTTGAAAGAAGTAAATAACTCATATCAGATCTATCACCTTTTCAATCCAAAATTTACTCTTGCTCTTCAAAGAATTTGCTCTCAAACAATCTTCAAAACAATCTGCTCTCAAACAATCTGCACATGTAATACCAAGCATGCAAACACTAACCTTTATTCATGAAAGTTCCATCACCAAAATATTACAAAGGTTTCAAATCACACTGTCATATATTCACCAAGAATATTTGTAGACCATTCTTAACAAATTCATTCCTTATTCAGCACTACCATATTGCTTTTTGCAAGAATATCCAATAAGACTCTTACATACTTACATTATCCATAGCAAGAAAAATCAACATTCCTCCACGTTACTACAAGAATGTCCAAGAAAAAGCTTTTTTTACAATTAGAAACCTTTTTATATTTTAGTAAGGTTTGGTGCCAATCCACAACACAAACCCAATCTTTTCATCTTCTCACAAAAGCAAAAGCAAAATCTAAGAGTTAGTTTGTTAACGGATCCACGGGAGGTGGTTAGTCCATGTCACAAATCCCAAGGGGAGCGCTAACCAGCTACAAACATTTTCAATTACATAAATTTTAATACAAAATAATTTTAAAGAGAAAATAAATCGAGAATATAAAAAGAAAATTAACTTGAGATTTTAAAGGAATTATAATAGAAATATGTGTCTCTGATTAATTCATGTAGTTAAATAGTTTTTATTTATTTATATTCAAGTAATTTGTATCATATGATAAATTTTATTTTTTAGAGTTTTTTAAGAGATTTTTTTTATATGAAGATTTTCTCTAGTGTTTATGTATTAACATCAATACCTATCACTTTTGATACAGAGAGCCATGATTTACGTAGCTATCATGTTTTAAAAAAAAGCATACTAAAAAGAATTTAAAATCAAGATATATGCATAATTTATGTGTTGCATGTATTATATCCTTTATGTTTTCCTCTTCAAGCTCTCTATATAAAATATAACAATCACACCTTAGTGTGCAATGGGTATGCCAATGATTATTACATTCAAATAGGAATTATTTAAAAAATATCAATTATGAGGTTGTTACAAAAATGACGTTTTGATGAAAAAGGGATCCTAGGTCTAATGCATAGATCACTAACAATAATTCTTTTTCAAAGAACATTAGGATGCAAATTGACAAGGAGATTAGATTGAATTCTAGCCTTGAAGGTGAGTCAATCAACCTTAGATTTGACCCTTTAATGCCTTAGAAATTGATTGAAATTGATATGCTTTTATTGGTTTAATGAAACTATGTGACCTAATCTAAAAATGCAATGCAATTTTTTTGTAACAAAGAAACTGCAAAACCAAATTTCAACAACAAATTTGGAAACAATAGAGTTTTGTGCACCTGCGGTTTGAATTCTGGCTTGAGTTAACTAGAGAAAGTCTCCTAGGGTGCCTATGTCTAAATAACTGAATTGGTAATCTGCCTTCAGAGTCCCTAGATGTTTGATTAGAGGCTTCTTCCTTTTGGATCTCACTGCTAGATCTTTGTCAGTTGCTGAGATAATGATTTTTCGTATCTTGTCAAGTTGTAGGGTTTGAACAATGATAAAATGGTCTCCAATCTTCTTCATATCTGTAACATGCACATTTAAAGAGAGAGGAAGGTTTGTACCATACAGGGGCTTGCCTTGGTCAAACCCCGTGTTGGTGTTTCCACCTCCAAAATGGAAAAGTTGATGAAAGTGAGCTTATCATTTTGAGGGATAGAGAATGATAAATGAATGATGAATCAGAAATTGGATGAAACTCACCACTCAAATCTGATTTCCTTGAAGGACTAAATTCATGCACATCTCCTTAGGGTTTGATTGTAATTTGGCTTAAAGACCTACAAGTGTTAGTGCTCACAAAAAAATGATCACAAAACATGAATCAACTTACATGAAAACATGATGAAGGCTTGACATGATACTTGACTAAAAATAATGTTGCAATAATGCTCATAAATCTACTCTTGATTGTCCTTGATTGATTTTAGGATCTTTAATCAAAAATTCCTCTTCTAATTGAAATGGTGAAAGTACTATGTATTTATATGCAATTTGTAGACACTTAAAATCATCCTGATCGATATTGCACATCTAAATTTTACTATTAACACCATTTCATCTTGAATCACCTCTTTTCAACCATTTAATTGAATAATCTTCATTGTTTAATTAAATTTGTCACTTTATCCTATTAATCAAATAATCAATGTTATTTGGCTAATTCATCCCCTTTCATGCTAATTTTCATCATGTTTAATTGGATAATGCAAATTATTTAAATTGAACCCCTTAAGTTTTCTCATTTAATTAAACAATCCTAATTATTTAATTTAATTTCATTATCCCTTGTAATTAAATAATTTAATTATTTAGTTAAAATCCTAACTTCATCCATCTTGCATAATCAAGTAATTTCTTAAATTACTTAATTAACTAATTTCCCTCACCCTCCCACTTGCAAGGGAATATTTCTCTATTTGAACTCCTCCAAAATGGGAAGAATCTTGTAACAAACTTCCTAACAACTTCATAATTTTTAGGAAGTGTGCTTCTTCAAATAAATGAGAGCCATTGATTAAATTCCTTGATCCTCATCAACTTGCATTCTCATCCATTAATAGGATCCTTGATCCATGCCATCTCCTTTCATGGATTTTCATCCATTGATTGATCAAATCAATCTTGACCATTGATTCAACCATTTCTCCTATAAATACTCCTCATTTCTATGAAAAAAGGATCCACTTTCATTTAGAGTAACTAGACTATACTAAATTATAGAGCATTCTCCATCACCATTTTAGCATTTGGCCTCCATTTTCATCAAGCTTCATCAATGGAATCCATTTGAAAGTTTGTTTCAACTAAGGGATTGGGAAAGGGATGAGATTCCACATCAATGCAGCACCAATCCCCCAATGGGATGAGGTTTGAGGCATTATATTAGTTTCCATTATGCATTTCTTGTTTGTTTATGTTTAATGGCTTCTTCATTTGATGTTTTCAAGTATTTCATTGGGAGCTTAACTTAACTAGTTAGATCTTGGTTTATTTCATATGGATCTACCATGTTTAGCTTAGGTTATGATCATGCTCATACTCTATCACTAGAAGGAGGGCTTTACTAACCAGATTTGATGAATTTTGCTTGAGTTTTCTACAATTTGTAGGTTGCAGTGCACGATAACGTAATTGTTCTAAAGTAGGGTGACACAATAATTTTCATTGGTGTGCAATTGCTATTTGGCCAGAGTGACATGATTGCATATTGTGATGCAATTGAAATATGGTGACGTTATTGAAGTGGTGCATTTTTTTCACTGATGCAATTGATCATTTTATTTTCTTTCTATGATTGCAGGTGAACCAGAGCAATGCAATTGTAATAGAAATGCATTTTTCCTATTCCAGTGCAATTGACCTCTCTAGTTTCTGACAGAGTGATGCTATTGAAGTTCGCCGGAGCAACATAGTTGAAAATAGCAATGCAATTGTTTTAAACCAAAGTGACACATGTGTCCACATAGTGACGCAATTGTCAGGTAAAATAGAGAGTTAAATTTTCATGTCTGCATTGGATTTTCAATTTAATCTACTCTCTGACCATTTACTGACTTCTAATTTTCTGTAAGGCTAACTATTTTGTAAGTTTGGAGAGGAGCATAAAATCTTGAAGTGAAGAAGCAAAGTATCATTTGATCTTTATTGCAAAAGTGTTTTTTAAACACTCATGGGATGATATAACCCATCTTGTTGCTTTATTTCATGCTTTAGGACCACTAGTTTTCAATTTTGGATTTAAAACTTACAATGCTATGAGGTTTTCAAAGTTGGCTAAAATTGAACCCAAACATCCTCACATTGCAATGTTGGTTTAAAATTGAACAACACAAACTTACACTTCATTTTGGTGTAAATAAAGTGAGCATAACATCTAATTTGGTGTATTAAAAAAGAATCAATGTATTTTGTGCTTTCCATGCTTGTGTAACCTTTTAGTGCATATCCACTCCACTTGTACTTTGTGTGATCTTGGGCGAAGAGAAACACTCTAAATTTACAAACTTTTTTGAGTCACCCCAAGTATTTGCTACATATCCACTCCCTTTATACTTTGTGCAATATTGGGTGAAGAGAAATAGCATTTTGTTGTCTTTATTAGATAAGGGAATACCTATGAGATACATCCTACAATGGAGAACTCATAAGTGGCCTTAAAATCATGTTTATCGATGGGCTCTATAAAGTTTGTGAGATCAAAATAAAGTAGCTTAAAGCTTATGTATGATGCATTCATCTAGTTTTCACTGTTGTCATTACACACCTTTGTCTAGAGGCCAACCAAGTTTCCCAAAATGTCCTTTGAAGTAGTGCATCAAAATAGCATCGTTCTGAGAAGTCACTTACCATGTCCAATTTATAATTGAGGCATAAAGCTTAAGAGCTCATTCTCTTGTACAAAGCTAGGTGTATTAAGACAGTACATTTCCTTGATATGGCTTATTTGACCCCTCTATAATTTTGGATTTAAAATCATTCCTTTAGGGGTGAGGTAAGCCTACTAAGAAGTGGTGTACCTTTATTCTTCTAGATTATAAAGTGACTAATCTTGTTGAGCCAAACTAGTAAGTCTTGTGGAAGAAGAATTGTGAAATATCTCCCATGCCCATTGAGTCAGTCAAACACATTGTTTGGAATTCAAACAACTCAAACAAACATCTACATGGTCAAAAATTTCAAACCCTTTGTTTATATGTGAGTGAATTTCAAGGACAATATATTGTTGCATACCTCTAACTATATCTTATTTTTTTCAAAACAATATATTAGTGGTTTCCCAATATATTTGACCATATCTCTACTCACTTATATCAAAGTTAACCTAGGGACCTATGGCTTAGCTCTTTGATTTCCATAATGTCAAGCTTTTGTGGGAAAATTTTTGCCTTGTCATATACATTCTTAGTTTAAAACTTAATCAAGACATTTGATGTGGTAAAAGAAATCTCATTGATCCAAGATTAAATCAATTGAACCCACAAAGTAGGTACACCTTGGTTTCATTTTTAAACATCTTGACTTCAAAAATCAACAAAGAAAAAACATGGAAATGCATACCAAAACATTGTACAAAGTTATACTATCCAAAAGACATTGATTTCTTAGGTTTATCACCCCAGGGAAAAAGCATGTTTTTCAACACCTTGATCTTGTAAAAAAGTCCCTCCTAGGTTCAAAAAATTAGGATCAATCATCCCATTCATATCAAAAAAATTGACATCTCACCTCAAAAACAACTTTAAACTTTGGACACAACAACCTTCTAAACTTAGGTTATCATCAATCAATCCCCTGGTTTAGCTATATATGTGTAAATGAATCTTTTTTCATACATTTAGTTAATTTATCCATCATCCTTTTGAATAACTCTATTCTAAAGGTCGCAAGTCTACCTTTAGGATTCACAAGCTCATTAGCATCCTTATCAAAATAACAAACATCAAACCTTTAGTCTAGTGTTGTACAAAGTTTAGAAGTCCATCATCCATATCACTCACCCCTTTCATTATCCATTCACATCATTGGTCATAAACACCTTAGAGGTGCACTTCTACCAAAATTTTAATCACCTAGAGAGTTCCAACAATAAAAATCACAACACACTTCTCCCATAGTTGATCCAAAATTTATGGTAACAACAAGATCACAATACAAGAAAAACATGGAGCAAAACAAAAATATATCTACCATGAGTGATCCCAACTAACAAAAATTTGATCCTAGAAGTTACTCAACCCCATCACAAAACCCACCACCAACTTCACTAGAAATAGGGTATGATTAGAATATGTTACTAACAATCCACTTGATCTCACCACAGAGGAGCTACTTGAGCACGAACAAGATCCCAAAATTCACCATCTTATCACCACATTGATGAATTTGAACCCCACACAATACATGCTAGCTTTATCAAAGGAAGGAGCTAAACTCCCTTCAACATTCGATTTGGACACAATTAGGGAGCAACCTTTTGGAAATGTGGCTTCCATTCCTCAGGCATCCATTACACAACCCTTGGTACAAGGTGTAACTCAATCTATCACTCAACAATCTTCATCACATGTGCCAAGTCAACCTTTGACTACTATTCTTGCAACTCAACTTGGAACCAACCTTGGTATCACTCCCAATCTGGGAAGAAACACAATTTTAGGTACACAAGACACAACTATCCCCCAAAACATAAATTGGACACCAACATTTCATGCCCAAACATATGCTTCCACTACAACAAGTTCCCAAAGTATTCCTATTGTTCAAACAATTCAAGTGAGTCAAACACCCCAAGTAGATCAACAAGGACAAGTAAACACCATAGTGCAAGGTCAATCCTCCACCCAACAAGGTCCATCTTCATCAAACCATCAATTGGCCGTCAAAGTCAAACAGTTCCACTAGTCCCTCAAATCAACCAAGGAAACCCATTAGTCACAAATCCCATCAATGAAGGAAACCCATTGGTCACAAATCTCATCAATCAATGAAGCTAATTAGTCCAAAGTCAACAACATCAAGTAAATGCATCCAATCCATTGGTCCCTCAACATCAACACAATCAAGGGAATCCTTCCAATTAATTGACCCAAAGTCAAAGTATGCCACTAATGTTGCAACACCAAGTGGCACCATCTCAACCTTTGGTCCCTCAAGTAATGCAAAATAAAATGGGACCCAAAGCCTACATTCCCCCACCCCAATTTAAAATTTTACAAGGAATGATAGCACAAAATCAAGGACAAATGTACTAGATCCAAATCTAATGTCCAACCCTCAAAATATCATCCCACATCAACCACCTCACAATCAACTCAACCCACAAATCACTCACACCATGGCCCCTCAAAATCCACCACATGTTCCACAAAATAAAAATATCACAAGCCAATACATGCAAACAAGTCAATTTTTCCCAAACCAAAACATCATTTCACAATCCCAAGGACAAAATATAGTGGTGTGTCAACAACCTATTGTCAATTAACAACAACAACAACAAGCTCACTTGCTAGTGCAACAACAACAAGCTCAATTGTTAGCGCAACAACAACAGGCTTAATTACAAGCCTAACAATATAAGCTCAACTACAAGCTCAACTACAAGAGCAATTATAGGCCCAACAAAAAGCACAATTGCAAGTGCAACAATAGGCTCAATTACAAGCACAATAATAGGCTCAATTACAAACCCAAAAATTGCAAGTGCAACAACAATCCCAACTACAAGAACAATAATACACTCAACAACAACAAGTTCTTTTGCAACAAAAACAAGAACAAGGCTTGCACTACAACCCTCAACAATCATACACAAGCACACAACAAAACATCTTGAATCAAAACACACAAGGATCATACACCACACCTCCACCATTATCACCATTGCATACGCAATATCAAAATTCTCCATACACACCATACACCACACCCCCTTATCAAAATTCCACATTTAATTCATCTACCATTCCACAATATACCACATATGCTCCACCACCAAACCCTCAAGATTATTTTTCCTCAAAAATTAGGGAGCTCACACAACAAATCCAAGACATCCAAATGGGAAAAACTAAGAAATAACATGCACAATAGGATTTGTGTCCATACCTATTTGATAGAAACATTGCAATGATACCATTCTTGCCGATTTTGAAATACCCAATTTTGACAAATATAAAGGGCAGGGAAATCCAGAGGATCATATCAAGGATTTTTACGTAGCATGCATGGAAGTAGCTTACAATGACTCCTATCTAATGCATCTTTTCCCACACAGTTTGGGAGGCCCAACAATAGAATGGTTCTCACATTTACCACTGGGAATTCAAACCTTCCAAAACATAATCAATCGATTTGTGGATCACTTCTCCTAGAACCTAGACATCGACGTAATCTTGGAAGAACTATACACCCTAAAATAGAATAAGGGTGAATCCTTTGCGAATTTCTTACAACAATGGAGGCATAGAGCCAACAAAAACAAATGACCCATTCTTGAAGAGAAAAAAGAAGGATCATCATTGCTAACATAGACACAGATCTATCCTTTCAATTAAAAATGCAATGTCACATCATATGAAGAGCTCATCCCTAGGGCCCTTAACATCGAAAGAGCCCTTTTCACACAAGGAAACACACAAGTATACAAGGACAACCACCCATCTACTAGTTCCAATGACAAGCCCCGCATATGGTCCAAGAACAAGAACATAACTAGTGATGGTGTCGTTCATGTAAAAGTGGTCCTCAGTGCTCCTAGACAAGCAAACAATCAACCAACCAACACATAGCCACAAAAACAAAAAAAAGTCAATAATGCCAACACACAAAGAGGACAAACCCTAGAAATAATTACCCTTAATGATGTAAGTACACACCATTAGGGGAACCTATTGAATCAGTAATGCAAAATCTGGTGCAATCCAATCTCATTATGCTCACCAATTATCAAAATTACCAAGAACCTCAAGTTAAACCACCATGGTACAACGATAAGGATCTTTGTGATTTTCAAAAGACCAAGGGACACAAGACAGTGAGCTGCATGAAACTAAAAAACATTATCCAAGATCTAATCAACAATGAAGACATGACTGTCGATAAAAAATTAGGGAACCAAGACCTCAAAATATTTAAGAACCTGATGTCAGATCATAAAAAGTGAAAAAACAATGGAAAAGGGAAGGATTACTCCAATTTAGGTCATGTGTATAACAATGTCATCTCATCTTGCAATAATTTCATATTTTCCATCACCATCAAAGGATCTAGTGTAGAGTGTGGAGTCACCACACGTTGAGGAAAGGTCATAATCCAATTAGCATCGTCACAACCTAGGGCACAACCCACACTTCTGAAGTCGAACCCTAGTGATTATAGTCTCCTAGACGAATTGTAGAAGACTCTTGCCCACATCTCCATCTTAGAGTTACTAAAACTATCCCCCGCACATAGGGATATCTTAGAAAAGGATTTGTCTACTTCTTCTGTGCCTGAGAAT
Source organism: Sequoia sempervirens (assembly GCA_007258455.2). Taxonomy (NCBI): domain Eukaryota; kingdom Viridiplantae; phylum Streptophyta; class Pinopsida; order Cupressales; family Cupressaceae; genus Sequoia; species Sequoia sempervirens. The sequence continues at coordinate 3,393 of VDFB02255494.1, read as the reverse complement.
CTTGATACTGAGAAATTCCAATCTATAATAGGACATGTCACCACTCCCTATCTTCTCACATTTTATGAGCAAGATCTCCCAATGTAGCCATCGCACAATCACACATTGCACCTTGAGGTCATCATTCACAAGAAAAAAATCAAAAGAATCCTAGTGGATGGAGGTGTTGATCTAAATATTTGTACCCTTCAACTAATCAAAAACTTGGTCTTCTCTGAAGATGCCATTGAAAAGGAAAAGGATGTTACCATAATTTGAAGAAGAATTCTTTTGTTCTTGGAGAGTTGCCTCTTTCTCCTAAATCTCATGAGAAGCCTCAACCTATCAACAAGGTATATGAGACAATGAAGGTAGCATCTACCACTTTCACCAAGTAGGGAGATTTGAACAAAGAAGTCATCAATGAAGAGAGTATATCCAAGTTGTTATACCAGGATGACAAACCCATGCTCATTTTTCCAATGGAAGATGATAACAAAGGATTGCAATTAATGATGGGGTGGGAATATAACAAGAATGAGAATTTGGGGCAGAATGAAAATGGTCTGCTAGAACCCCTTGCTCCTAAGAAACGACCAAAGAATCTTGATCTTGGATGTACCACAAGCAAAGTGACCATTCTTGGCAAGGGTGCTTCTAATAAATGAACCAAATCTTCCTCTTGGTTACTTACATCATGTGATAATACCCTTGATGACTTTCCCCTTGATATCATAGATTTATTTGAGGATACCTCCATATTCATGATAACTACTACATCCTTTTCTCCAAATAGCCAAATCATTGAACTAAAGCTAGTCTACCCTCAACTGATAAACTAGGACCAACAAGGACTGCATATTCTAGATTTGTTCAAAAATGATGAATCAATCTCTGAGTTTATGGGACTTCATGAAAACATGCCATACAAGGATCACAAAGCAAGGTTTGATATCAAATTGGATATATAGGCTTACTATGGGGAAACAATTGAGTCCTTCAATTGCAAAAACAATGAAATGAGAATCACGTGTAGATCTTTAAGTGAAAAACACACTGTGGCACTTTTTGATCATAAAATAGTAAACAAAGGATGCATCTAACAGTGAAAGAATATTCAAGGTGTCGAAGGATGAGGGATTTAATCTTCCCCTTAGTGTAATGCATCCAGAGAAGTTAGTAGTACTTGCAGAAAAAGCTAATCCAGTAAATGTGGGGATGGATGAGGCACCTCAGATTACCTTCTATGCAAAATCACTATTGGATGAAGAGAAAACGAAATTGGCAGCCTTCTTAAAAGAGAAAAAGGAAAACTTTGCATGGTCCTATACATATATGCCTATCCTAGATCCTAAAGTGCTTGTCCATCATCTTTAAATTTACCCTAAAGCTAAACTAGTAAAGAAAAAGTTGAGAAAGATGCACCTGTAGATAGCATTGTTGGTTAAAATAGAATTGTAAAAACTTCATGATGTAGGATTTATCTGACCAATAGACTACCCTAAGTGGGTTTCAAATCTTGTGTCAATCTCAAAATCTACTAGGGGTATTAGAATATGTACTAACTTTAGAGACATAAACAAAGCATTTCCCAAAGATGACTTTCCTCTTCTAAACATTGATATCATTGTGGATTTAAGTTTTGGACATGAAATGTTGTCACTTATGGACAAACTCTTAGGTACAACTAGATCATGATTGTTAATTAATACCAACACAAAAGAGTGTTCACATGTCCATGGGGAACCTATTGCTATAATATGATGTGACTTGTGTTAAAGAATGTTGGAGCTACTTATCAGAGAGAAATGACATTGATCTTTCATGACATGATCCAAAAAAATGTTGAAGACTATGTGGATAAAATTCTAGCCAAATCAAAGACAAGGAGCATATAGAAGTACTAGGACCAATCTTTGATAGACTCGAAGAGTACAAGGTGCATTTGAATCTGAAAAAGTGCATCTTTGAGGTCACATCAGGCAAGCTTCTAGGGTACATAGTGTCACAAAGAGGAATTAAGATAGGTCCAACCAAGGTCAAAGAAATTTTGAATATGAAGCCACCACAAATACTAAAGCAAATGTGAGGTCTACAAGGGAGGTTACAATCTATCAGGAGATTTATAGCACAGTTGGTAGATAAGATCCACCCATTTTCTCACCTCCTCCACAAATTGATAACATACAAATGGGATGAGAAATGTGACAAATCATTCCAAAAAATCAAGGATTATCTACTGAAACCTCTTATTCTTATGCCACCAATACCAAACAAACCTTTGATCCTATATATATCAGCTACATTAGCGGCTTTGGGTGCTCTTCTTGCTCAACATGACAAAATAGGAAGGAGAGAGCAATTTACTATATTTGCAGGACTTTGGTTGGATATGAGATTAATTACTCACCCATTGAAAAGGATTTTCTAGCAGTGATCTTCGCTTCACAAAAAAATAGACACTACATGCTTTCACACCAAATAAAGCTCATTGCTAAGATTGATCCATTAAAATATTTGTTATCCAAGGAAACTCTCACTGAATGAATGGATAAGTGGGTAATGATCCTAACAGAGTTTGATATAGAGTATGTAGAGCGGAAGGATATCAAGGGACAAATCATTACAGATTAACTGGTAGAAGCACCTACCTATGCAGAGAACCCAATGGTGTGTGAATTTCCTGATGAGTCAGTAGTTTTCCTTGATGTAGTGGATCAATGGAAAATGTACTTTGATGCATCAAATACACAATGTGGATCTAGAGTAGGCATTCTCTTCATCACCCCTTAAGGTAATTGTATTCCCAAATCATATCGGCTATCTTTTCCATGCACCAATAACATTGCCAAGTATGAAGCTCTTATAACGGGATTGATAATTGTGATACAATGGAAAATCTAGGAATTGAGGGTCTATGGAGATTCACAATTGATCATTAATCAAGTCAATGATGATTATTAGACTAAGGATGAAAAGTTCACACCTTACAAAAAGATGGTGGAGAGTCTTAAGGATTTCTTCATCGACGTCACATTTGAGCAAATACCTCATGTCAACAACCGAGCAACTAATGCTATGGAAACCATTGGGTCCTTGTTAGACACGTCGCATAACATTCTTCAATATGAATTATTTGTTGAGAAACTTCTCATACCAACAATCAAGGTCTCTAAATCCGAATTTGTATGCAAAATTGTTGGTCTTGATTCCCCTTGGTATCATGACATCTTCATCTACCTACATAGAGGTATCCTCCCATCGAAAATTACCCCAAACCTTAAGAAAACCTTTTTCAAGAAGGCATCCTAATTTGTTATCCTAGGTGATACCCTTCACCGTCGAAGTATTGAAGGGGAATTACTATGATGTCTTAACTAAGAGGAAGCTTTGACTCTACTGAATGAAGTACAC
>VDFB02255493.1:0-24280 GCA_007258455.2 Sequoia sempervirens | reverse complement strand
AAACTCGGCGTGGATAAACTAGATATACTCAGCAAAAAACCCTTTAGTCCACAACCTATGATCATCAATGTATAGATATTACCGACATACTGAACTTCACTTCACTACTGACAACCTGCAACTCATTTATTACAATTTTCTCAATATCCTCGACATATACAACTTCAAGTGAATTAATGCTAATAGTGTTGACATCAATGACAACCACATATCAAAAACACAACCACAATATCCAATAGGTAGTTGCACTATTGGTGGCACTGTTGTCCCATAAATAAGGATAGTTTGCACAATTGAAAATTGAAATCATTCGTTGAAGGCTAAAGGCTTTACTATTGAGTGCAATGTTTGAATTGTCATAAGGGATTTCATTTTGTAGGGTTAAAAAGAAATAGGATTTAGGAAGAATATGATGTGGCATTATTGGGGATACTCTAAATTCTCATACCTGTAGTTATGTAGTTACAGAGTAAAAGACCAATTTCCTTCAAGTTCAGAATGGGTGGAATTGAAAAGAAGTTGATTTGGTTCACCTGACTTCTCAGACAGTTTTTGAGCCAGGATGAGGAGCTCTGATGGAGATAAGTGCTCTCCTAGTGCATGAAAGCTGCAAGTAGAAGATGGGAACAGTTTTACAACCCCTCATCTTCTGCATGACTTTGATTTTCAAAGGGGAGAAGTACATTTTGTATCTTCACAACTCCCATTTCCCCGGTTTGATTAGCCCACCTTTCCCCATCCATTTATTTTCGGACACCATGGCTAATCCCGAAAGTCCCATGCGTTTATTTTCAGAGAGAATGGTTGACCTGACAAGTCCTATTTATTTTCAGACACACATGTATTACATTTACGTTTTCACCAGCGGTCCAACAGAAGCTCGGCGCTTGTGCTTACATTTGTATTTGTACTATGTAATAATGTGACATTGTAATTCAGTTGTAATAAAATAAATGGTTGTGCTATTAATTTGACATTGTAATTCCTTTTATTAAGTCCTTTGCAATGTTAAGTGTTACTATTCTATTAATGGTTGTGCTATTAAGTGACATTGTAATTCCTTTTATTAAGTCATTTGCAACGTTAAGTGTTACTGTGCTTAGTGCTATTAATGGTTGTGCTATTAATGTGATATTGTAATTCATTTTATAAAGGACTTGATGTCAATCCGAGCGCATTAATGGTTAAAAATAAAATAAAATTTAAAACACATGTTTATTATTTATATCACAAATTACTCAACCGTTCAATGAACATTTGATGTATGGTTGTAGACTCAAAATAAGGGAGCAAAGAAAGCTTAGTCACTAGTCCTCTAAGTTTTATAACCATGTCGCAGAGTTCTAAATTTTCATAACTACCCTATTCCCTGACTTGGTCACTTTGTTGAGTAACTTAAGTTCATGCATACGTAACCTTTGAGTTACGGTGTGTAGATTTAGTTGGTGGGTTGGAGGTTTTGAAAACTTTGAAACTTCAGAATTTGGTTCTAAGGTTCCAAGTTTTAGAGACCATGCAACATTATGTACTTATCTTTCCTTTCAAAGGTTTCGTCATTTGACATCTCATTGAATGCTATCTACAAACTAAACTTGAGTTGTCATTTTAGGAATTTCCAAAAGCATGCAAGTTTTAAAGACTATCTTTTCAAGAAATGAAATTGAATGCCACATTTAAAGCACATCCTATCAAAAACAACGACATAAGTGGGTGGCGAAGTTTTACTCAGACATTTAGCCTGCATTCTCGTTCTTTTCCAGGACCAGTACTTCTCAAGTGCAAACATTCTTTTTACTCAAACATTTAGCCTACATTCTCATTCTTTTCCAAGGTTAGTACTTCTCAAATGCAAACATTCGTTCTCCATGAATTTGTGCTCATGCAGAGTGAATGTTGGGTTGGCATAAGGGATACGACGCTCGAACCTTTTAAGTTAGACAAATTTTTGTTGCGCCTAGAGAGGGATGACAAGTCTGAGCTGGATATAAAACTCTTAGAAAGTGGGCTAGTTCATGTTGGAGGGTTTCCAAAAGTTGTGTTGAGTGTGGACTTGATAAGTGCATGTGCGAGAGGGTACATTCCACATACATGGGAAATTAAAGCCATGGACGAGATTGTAATTGTAGAAATTTCTCTTGAAGTTGTTTCCTGTGTGCTGGGGATTCCATAAAGGGAACCTGAAGAAGACATGTATGTTGCAGTGGCAGGTGAATTTTTCAAAGCGAATAAGGACTGGTGTAAGAACTCCATGGCCAAAACCTGGTTGAAGTTTGAAAAGAAAGGTAAGTCACAATTGTCGAGTAAACTCAAAAGAGTGCATTTTAAGGGAGAAATTACAAATGCTATTACTTTATTGCACTGCGTTGTTGGGAATGCACAAGTTGAGTTATTTGAGGATTGGATGTGCCAGTTTATCTTGATAGTCTGTGATGAGAACATTTTCATTGACTAGGCTAAAGTTATTTGCTTCCATTTGAATGAGCAATTAATTAATTTCCACAAGATTGCTAATTTTTGTATGTATTCTTGCCTGATGTACATTGTAGGTAGTCAGAGGTCCTTTTGGCCTGGGTTGGAGCCGCAAGGAACCCTAACTTCTAATATGCCTGTGTATAAACACTTTCCTCAGTTCACTAAACAATTTGGAATGGGTGATTTTTGTCGTGTTAATGATACATTTTTAATGGAGGTTGTGAGGAAGCTAGATATAAATCCAAAAATGCTCCTTTCCCTTGAATCAATTTATCTTGTATCAAAATTTGGGAGTTTTTATATCCAATTTGATAAGTTTTCCTATCTGAGAATAGGGGGTTTTAAGAAAGCACCATTTAAATTACCTCAGTATCCTGAAGATTTACTGATGTTTCTAGAAGTTTTTCGACAAATGGCCATGGTTAATATTAAGTATACAGACATGGGAAAACGAGGGTATGTCTTCCCATTGGAGACCCCTTCTTTTATGTGCAAAAAAAACTAGATGCCCAAGGGAGTTGAAGGAATTCTCAAGGAATATAACCTCCAGAATTTGTCTATGAGAGCTAATTTTGACAGTAAGGGTTTTGTGAAACAAAATCTCTATGGAGGGAGCTTATATCGACATCAGCTATCTATCAAAGATTTCTAGGAAGATTGTGTTGATGAGAATGAAGTTTTGAGAAGAGATTATATGAGGCTAACGCTAAAATAGATACAGGCTTTCAGGCTGTCATTTCACATTTCTGAAAAATGTAGCCGAGGATTCAACAATCATAGATCCTGCATATAAAAAATTGCCTCATAAATCCCACCTTAGGGTTGATTGGAGCTAAAGTGAAATTTCAAATATGAGGGTGCATGTTGCCCTAGTGCTTAAAAGAACCCAAGACTAGTTGGATGGGAAATGACAGAAAGTGTTTGGTCTTGTCTAGGAGCCTAAGTCATCACAGAAGAATGAACAGGGGTCTACACAAGCATCTGGTGCAAGTGTATCATTGGGGAAACCCTCTATGAGGTCCTCTAGTGAAAATTATTAGTCAAGAGGTGATGGTGATAGGCCAGAAGAAACAATCAAGTTGAAGAGCATTTATGAACAAGATAGTGTGCTCTCTCCTACCCCTAAGAAGAAGAACAATCAAGAAAAACTTGTGGCTGTAGATTCTGAAGCTATCTTTAAACAAATCATTGAAGATAATATATTTCCTTCTCTGTCTAAATTTCCCTCTTCTCCGCCTAATAATCCACCTTTCACTCCTAGTGCTCCTAATGAAACTATTAGTGGAAATGAAGATTCTGGTCTATTAGTAGCCTCCCCAGGATGGCTAAAAAAAGCAGTGGAGAAGAAGAGAAAGCATATTCCTACAATGATAGTTGGGGTGGATACAGTTTCAAAGTTACTTCAAAGCTCTTCAAAACCTAAGAGAGCTGGGAGAATGTCAAAGATGGTGACTGATGCGACTTCTGGAAATCAAATGTTAGAAATTGTTGAGCCTGTGAAGGATTTAAATGAAGATGAAATAACGAAGGTGGACTACAAAGTCACACATGTTGATATGGGCCTCCAACACTGGAAGGTGATGTGTACCATGCCAATTATTCAGTCAATACCTTGATTAAAAGAGTGAAAGAACAAAGGAAAGAAAATATAAAACTAGAATCTCAAGTCCTCGCATTGAGTAACTTTATTTCTTCCATGGCCACTCCTACATTTGATGAAGCCTCAAGTTCTCAAGTAGAGGGCATTGATGTGCTCACCATAGAGAAAATTAAAAAGAATTTAAGCTATTCCAGAGCTGCTTGTGAGGGGATCAATAAAATATCTCAAGAGGCTATCTTCTTTCTGAATAAATCTATGTTCTTTTACACTTGAGTTGTTAACAAGAGGAAGGAATTAGTAACAAAACTTCAACAACTTAGAAAAGATCAAACTAGTCTCTATGTGCTCTCTCAGGAAATGAAAGAATTGAATTCTATGGATCTGAAGATATTAATTGGTGAACAAATTGTGAATAATCCTAAGGAGCTAGACCCTTCCTGGTCCATTTCATTGGAATGGAAATTGAATATGTATGATAATCTGGTGAAGGAAATTAATAATACACTTGATCAATATTGTGAAATGTTGGTGGAAATTAAAGAAGATTGTCATATTTTGGGAGTGGAAATTACTGATGAGTTTGATGAAAACATTCTAGATATAAGAGAGTTCTCTTTGAAGTTTAGAGAGATATTCAAGAAAGAAATAGCTAATCCTGCTACAGTGACATGAGAGTCCTTCTCAAAACTCAATGGAATGGAGATCCACTTGAAGACATAAATGTGGAGAAGATAAAAGATCTCAGATGTTGGTTGAGTCTGAAAATACTCTGGGAAAATGGAGAACCAGGTTATAGATTACTACAATGCCAGGGAGCAAGGACATTATTGTAATTGTCACCAAGTACTAGGAATACATGCAAAGGGTAAAGGCACATGAGGCGTTACTGAAGGAGAAGGAGGCATAAATAATTGAAAGCAAAGGAGTCGGTGCTGGGAGTGGGACCGCTGTTTAGTTTTTAGTTTTTATGTTATTTTCTTTAATTTGGCTCTCTTGATACTTCAAAGACTTTTTATTTTAATTTCTAAAATGGTTGTCTTCAAGAAACCATTATCAAGACAAAAAAAACTCTACTATTTTTATTGCTTTTTTGTTATTTCAATTTAAAAAGACAATGGTGAAGTTCATGCATGCGTAATCTTTGAGTTATGGTGTGTACTATGTGGATTTATTGTGCTTTTGTTGAGTAGTTTTCCAGTGGATTGTCTATTATTGGAATGATATATTTTTGGTTAGTTTCATTGTTGTAGAATGTTTATCTGTGAATAAATATTTTATGGTGATGGATGCGTAAGGATTTCTTAGTATAATTTAGGTGATTTGGTAGTTTAAGATTTTATTTGTTAAGTTGGGTGGATGCCTTTATAAGTTATTTATGTTGAACTGTTAGCTTCTGTTAACTTATAACTTATAAGTTATGGATGTTGAATTGTTAGCTTCTATTCAAGGAATGGATTAATAATATTCCTTTCAGTTATTTATCAAAGATTGTGTGAATGGAAATGCAATAGGAATTTATAAGTAGTGTGATAAGTGTTGTTCTTTAAAAATGATGCAAAATCACATATCAAATTCAATACCATGGAATACAATATATATTTTTTGGCTTTTCCTAACCTTAGTCGCTAGTCCTCAGAGTTTTATAACCTTGTCGCGGAGTTCTAAATTTTCATAACTTCCCGATTCCCCAACTTGGTTGATGGTTCACTTTGTTGAGTTGCAAGTCTTTCTTGGTCATCTTTCTAGTCGGTGGGTCAGAGGTTTCAAAAAAATTGAAACTTCAGACTTTGGTTCTAAGGTTCACTCTGTTGAAGCAAGAATGAAAAGGAGATAAATAAAACTTATTATTATAACTAATAACACTATGAAGAAATGATTACTCACCTGTAAGTCTACGTTTTTGGCTTTCCTTGACTTCCAAATCGAGAAGTAGAACCTCAATACTGAAAAAAATGTGTAAGATTAAATGACACTTTCGATTGTATTTATATCAATCCATGATTCCATATTTGGTGAATTCCGTGGGATTTTTAAATGGTATATTAAAAATTTGGTGAATCCCGCGTGCTTATACAATGATACGTTGTAATTTTCAACACGAAATGTTTCCTCAAGTGTAATTATATTTTAATGTTATTGGAAAAATAGGTCCTCATAAGCAACTATTTATAAATTTTAATTGGCGAAATGGGTCTTCACAAGCAACTATTTGTAAATTTTAATTGGTTAAATGGGTCTTGATAAGATGTTGTTTTAATAGTATTGGTGAATATGTAGGTGTTTTATTAAATGCTTTCAAGATTCCAGGAAAAAATATTAGTTGATCCAATTGAAATGCGTAGTTTGACAATGGAGAATTTGTTGCTTAAATATGCCTCATAAAAAAACTCATTGGCGAATGGAAATGCATTGGACCTATAGTTCATAAAATCCGGGCGATTTGGACACCCTATTGGGTGTGAGAAATTCGCCAATTGGAAAAGATTTTCCACTAAAGTTTTCCCTGAAAAAGGAGGAGAGAAAGTCATGTGAAAGAGAGAATATTGCAAGGAAAAGAGAGTGCAGGAAATGTTGTGTAGGCTGTCTAATCTAAAAAATAAAGGAGAGTGCAGGAATGGAATAGATGTTGTCTTTGATGGTTTTTCACATCATGTGTTTCCATCAATAACAAAGGGGGAGATTGTTGCAAGTATGAATGAGTATGGTGGTGTTGTCATTAATGTTGTCATTGATGTCAACATAGTATAGGTTGTTGCAGAGAAAGGAATCAAGTGATTGCAGGTTGTGCATGTATAGTTGAGATACTGTTGAGATGTTGTGAGTACATGGAGCTATCTTTATGATGTTGTAGGTGTACTACTGATATGATGAGTTGCCAAGTGCTTTTGAGGAATAGTGAAGACAAAATTGTGTGTGTGTTGAGAATGTGCTCCAATTTGTGCTCTGCATTTCTTCTGTTTTGATCCTATGCTTATGCAGATCTAAAGTATTGTTTATGGGCTTAATTGGGTGATATATCCTGGATTGTAGATTTTGGTTTGATGAAGAGTGAAATTTGTGCTCATCGGTGTGTGAACTGGTTTGACAAAGTTGTTTGTCTGTGGACTAGAAGAAATGTTTTTTCTCCGCAGCCCTCTGTTGGTTTGTTTCTGGTCTTTTGGATCAAGAAGATGTCTTGTAATAATTTTATCTATGTTTTATCGAAGGTGTTTGTGGTTTGGTGCTTTGGAAGACTAGTTTCAGTATTACTGTGCGTATCTGTACAATCTAGATGGACTGATGGGAAGTATTATGTGTATGAAGGTTGTTGCATTTTTTGTGGATGAATTTGAAGGAATCTGATATGTGTTCTAGCGTATGATGAGGCATGTTATGTGGTCCACATATTATCTTCTTGTTGCGGAAATGTGTAATTCAAATTTCATTGGTGTTTTCATTAGGTTTGGCCGACCTAGTGTCTACATGTCATGCGAATGATAAGTATCAATTGAGGAAGTGTGTGATTGATTCGAGACATTATTTTGGGTCTTGGTTAAGTGTTGCTTAGGTCCACTCTCATTCTCTTCCACCGCTAGAATGTTGAGTTGCCGACCTAATTTGAATTTGTAAAATGAAGCGTGTGTGGCTGACCTTGGAAAAAGTTTCTAAGGTTGAAGATGGTATAAATACAAGTCGAGATGTTATGGATTGATGTATCAAACATGTCACAAGTGTGAGAAGCAAGAGTGTGCGAAAGTGAATCGAGGCAACAATACTTTAATGTGCTAGATTCCTAAAAGCAGTGAGTTGATAGTGTCTGCAATTCTCTGATCAAGGTTGCGGATGTGTGTAATTTGTTGTGGTGGATTTTTCTGTTATCTTTTGTATATGTAGGCAATGAGCCTCCCTATGGACAGTGAATCCTATTTGTAGGAAGTGAGCCTTGTATCTAGACAGTGAGTCCTTGAGCAATGGGCCCTCTGGCAGTGAGCCTCTTTCTAATCGGTTTTGAAATTACTTTATATTGTGAGTTAATCCTCACCATGGTTTTTCCTTTATTGGGTTTTCCACATAAATCAAGTGTTTCTTGTGTTGATATTGCTTTATGTTATTTTCATTTCATGTTCATACTTAATAAGAAAATAAAGTGGATGCGAAGTTGATAATTGTTTGAAATTTGTGTTTAAGATTGGTGACATCTGATTCACCTCCCCCTGCTTAGTTGTCTTGCGCCTTTCAAAAATTGGTATCAGAGCTTTGGTTCCTCAGAGAAGAACTTAACCACTTGAGGTAGATTCGATGAAACACAAATTGTCAATCCATGTGTTCGATGGATCTAACTACAATGACTAGAAAGTACATATGAGAGGTCACCTAATCTCTCTTGGTTACAAGACTTGGAAAGTTGTTGAGACAAAATATGTTGCACCAGCATGTTGTCCTTCTTCTACAGATGAGATTTATGCCTATGAGGAAAATGAAAAAGCAAGGTATGCAATCTATAATACTTTATGTAAGACTGAGTGAACAAAATTTATTTCTTTGGGCACTACTTATGAAGTTTGGAAAAGGTTGGAAGATATCTATGAAGGAAATGATAGAGTGAAATTGTCAAAGAAGCTAACAGCTAAGCACATATATGAGAACTTGAAAATGGAAGAAGGTGATGATATTGCAAGCTATTTGTAGAGGGTTGATGTTGTAGTGAATGAAGTCAAAAATCAAGGTGGTACTCTGATAGATGAAGATGCAATGGAGAAAATTTTGATGGCCCTACCAGAGAGTTACAATGATAAGGTCTCAGCTATTGAGGAAGTGTATGATCCTAAGAAGTTCACTAAAAAGAAACTATTTGGCACCTTGACTACATTTGAAATTAGGAAGTTTGGAAAAGAAAAGGAGAAGACAAAATCAACGTTTAAAGCTACAAAGACAGAAGATGATCTCGATAGTGAAGGTTCAGAGGAGTTGGAAGCAAATTTTATAAGGAATTTGAAGAAAGTTACCAATAAGTACAAAGGTATGTTACCTTTTAAATGTTTCAGTTGTGAAAATATTGGTAACTATGCTTGAAGATGTTCAATACAGTTGTACACAAGAACATAAACAATAAAGAGAAAAAGGATAATAAATTCAAGAGATTGTATTATGTTAGAGAAGATGTAGGAATTTTTGATGATGAATTTGATTTTGAGGGTGATAATGATGAAAACTTATTTCTAGCCTTAAATAATAAATTAGTGTCTGCTAACTTTGCAAGATGTGCAAGGTAAAGTGGTCCAGAGAACAAGAAGGAAGAGATGGAAGTTACTTTGGTTATTTCCTTTCATGATAGACAAGATGAAGACCATTGGGTGATTGACAGTGGCTACTCAAATCATATGACTGGAGACAAGAGTAAGTTTACTAAACTTGAAAAGTATGATGGTGGATTAGTCATGTTTGGAGATGATTTTGGTGCAAAGATTGTTGGAAAAGGGACAATTAGTTTTGATGGAAAACACAATACTGATTATGTCTATTATGTTAAGGGATTAAGGAATAATCTTTTGAGTGTTGGAAAAATGTGTAGCAAAATATTTAAGCTTGTGTTTCAGGATAATACCTGTGAGATCAGAAAAGGGTCTCAAACTGTGGTTGCTGTGGGAAGAACATATGGAAACATTTATCAACTTAAGGGTGTTGATGGTCAGTGCCTTGTATCTCAAGTTAATGAAAGTTGGCTATGGCATTGGAGGATGGGACATGTAAACTTTGATAATTTTATTAGGATTAGTTCAAGAGAAGTTGTCCAGGATCTACCTAAAATCACAAAGCGTACCAAAACTGTTTGCAGAAGTTGTTAGGTGGGAAAACAAACAAGATGCATCCTTAAAGGGAAAGAGAAATCAACTACCAGAATGCTGGAATTGATTCATACAGACCTCTATGGTCCCGCATGAATAGGAAGCCTTAATGGTGATAGGTAATTCATGCTTTTAATTGATGATTATTCTAGAATGACATGGTTTACTTTTCTTAGGGAGGAAGCTCAAGATTTGGATAGATTTAAAGTTTTCAAGGCTAGGGTAAAGAATGAAGTGAACCTAAGAATAAAATATTTAAGGTCTGATAGAGGTGGAGAATTCACCTCTAGTAAGTTTAATACATTTTGTGAAAAGCATGGCATAAAGAGACAATTTTCTGCTCCTAGAACTCCTCAGTAGAATGGAGTTGTTGAGAGGTAGAATGAGACTGTTCAAGAGGCTGCAAGGACTATGGTGAAAGAGGAAAATATACCTGATGTATACTAGAGAGAGGAAATCCACACTACTGTTTATATTCTTAAAAGTGTTCAGATCAGAGGTAACAACACAAAGATTACTTATGAGTTGTGGAATGATAAGATTCCTACTGTAAAGTACTTTAAGGTGTTTGGAAGCATATGTTATATTAAAAGAGATAATGAGAACCTTGGAAAGTTTGATGCAAGATGTGATGAAGGAATTTTCCTTCGATATTCAACTAATAGAAAAGCTTATAGATGCTTCAATAAAAGATTAAGGATGGTTGTTGAGAGTGCAAATGTAAAAGTTGATGAAGATATGCACATACCAATTGAAATAAGTGAAGTTGAACCAAATGAACCTATATGTGGACGAGTACAAGAAGAGAATAAAGAAGAGGAAGAAAAAATTGAAGAAAAATAAGCTCTAGAACCTACTCCTAAGACTCCAAAATATGTACAGAAGAATCATCCGGAAGAACAAATAATTGGAGATAAAAGTGAAGGTGTAAAGACAAGAAGAAAAGTGTTAGCAGCTGAGGTAAATCTTGGTTTAATTTCCAAAATAGAACCTAAAATAGTGTGTGAAGCATGCAAAAAAGAGAATTAGTTTAGAGAAATGAAAGAAGAGTTGCAATAGATACAAAAGAATCAGACATGGGAATTGGTTCCTAGACCTGTAAACAAGAACATAATTGGTACAAAGTGGGTGTTTAGGAATAAGCTGAATTAGAATGATGAAGTTGTGAGAAACAAAACAACACTTGTTTGTAAAGGTTATTCACAGTTTGAAGGAATAGAATTTGAGGAGACATTTTCCCCAGTGGCAAGAATGGAGGCCATTCATATGTTCTTGGAATTTTCTGCTCACAAAGATTTCAAGGTATATCAGATGGATGTCAAGTTTGCATTCCTGAATGGAGAACTAAAAGAAGATGTGTACATGGAACAACCAGAGGGATTTCAGTTATCAGATAAACCAGACAATGTATGTAAGTTGAAAAAGGCATTGTATGGACTTAAACATGCTCCTAGAGCATGGTATGCAAGTTTGGAAAAATATTTGACACAAAAAAGGTTTAGCAAAGGCTCCACAAACAATAATATCTATTTCAAAGTTGAAGCAAACAAAATTTTGATAGTGGTTGTGTATGTTGATGATATTATTTTCAGAGGAAATGAAGGTTAGTGCAAAAGATTTGTTGAGGAGATGCAAAAGGAGTTTGAAATGTCTATGATTTGTGAGTTAAATTTCTTCCTTGGACTTCAAATGAATCAAAATAATAAGGGAATATTCATTTCACAATCAAAGTATTTCAAAGAGTTGTTGAAGAAGTTTGGAATGGATGACTCCAAACCGGTCTGTACCCCTATGGTGACTGGATGTAAATTGAGTAAAGATGATGAATCTCCTAAAGTTGATCAAAGAATGTATAGATCTATGATTGGTGGACTGTTATATCTTACTGCTACAAGACATGATATCATGCATGCAATATGTTTGGTTGCCAGATTTCAAGCAAAACCTAAAGAAGCACATGTTACAATTGTGAAGAGGATATTTAGATATCTAAAAGACACTTTGGTTTATTGCTTGTTGTATCCTAAGGATAATGATTTCACTTTGAGTGCTTACACCGATGCAAATTGGGTTGGTTGTGTGGATGACCAGAGGAGTACAAGTGGTGGCACATTCTTTCTTGGAGGAAGATTGGTTTCATGGATAAGCAAGAAACATGATTCAATGTCTTTATCTATTGCAGAAGCTAAGTACATTGCTGCAACATCTTGTTGCACATAGGTTTTGTGGATGAAGTAAAAATTGAAGGACATAGGAGTGATGTGTGATGAGCCTATCTCTATCTTTGGTGATAATACAAGTGCTATAAATATTTCAAAGAATTTGGTAATGCATTCAAGGACAAAGCATATATCTATTAGATATCATTTCTTGAGAGAAAAGGTATTAGAGATTGAAGTCAGATTGGAATATGTTCCTACAATGGATCGGATTGCAAATATATTTACTAAGGTTCTTCCGAAGGATACTTTTGAGTATCTTAGGGAGAAGTTGGGGGTTACTACCCCTCCTTCTTTGAACTAGGTACACATGGAGGTGCATCAATCCAGTGGATGTTCAAATTTTTTATTTGTCTAGATTGATGATGGGTCTATTCCTCAGGGGGAGTAGGAAGTATCACTTTTGTAGTATGAGTTGTGTGGGTGCACTCCTTAGGGGGAGTGATCTAAGTTTTGGTATTTTCCATTGATGTTAAAGGGGGAGAAAGATTCATGTGAAAAATAGTGAAAGAAAAAAGGGGAGAGAAATTCATGTAAAAGAGAGAATATTGCAAGGAAAAAAGAGTGCAAGAAATGTTGTGTAGGTTATCTAATCTAAAAAATAAAGGAGAGTGCAAGAATGGAATAGATGTTGTCTTTGATGGTTTTTCACATAATGTGTTTCCATCAATGACAAAGGGGGATATTGTCGCAAGTATGAATGAGTATGGTGGTGTTGTCATTAATGTTGTCATTGATGTCAACACAATATAGGTTGTTGCAGAGAAATGAATCAAGTGATTGCAGGTTGTGCATGTATAGTTGAGATACTATTGAGATGTTGTGAGTACATGGAGCTATCTTTATGATGTTGCAGGTGTGTTGATATGATGAGTTGCCAAGTGCTTTTGAGGAAGAGTGAAGACAAAATTGTGTGTATGTTTAGAATGTGCTCCGATTTGTGCTTCACATTTCTTCTGTGTTGATCCTATGCTTGTGTGGATCTGAATTATTATTTATGGGCTTCATTGGGTGATACATCCTGGATTGTAGCTTTTGGTTTGATGAAGAGTGGAAGTTGTATTCACTAGTGTGTGAATTGGTTTGACAGAGTAGTTTTTCTGTGGACTGGGAGAAATGTTTCTACTCCGCAACCGTCTGCTAGTTTGTTTTTGGTCTTGCGGATCGAGTACATTTCTTGTAATGATGTTATCTATGCTCTATCGAAGGTGTTTATGGTTTGGTGCTCTGGAAGACTAGTTTCAGTATTATTGTGTGTGTCTATACAGTTTGGATGGATTGATGGAAATTATTCTGTGTATGAATGTTGTTGCATTTGCTGTAGATGAATATGAAGGCATCTAAGATGTGTTTTATTGCATGATGAAACATGTTATGTGGTTCGCATGTTATCTTCTTGTTGTGGAGTCATGTACTTCAAAGTTCATTGGTGTTTTCATTAGATTTTTCCGACTTGATGTTTACATGTCATGCGAAGGATAAGTATCAATTGAGGAAGTGTGATTGATCCAAGATGTTGTTTTGGTTCTTAGTTAAGTGTTACTTGGGTCTGCTCTCATTCTCTTCCATCACGGGAATGTTGAGTTTCCAACCTAATTTGAATTTATAAAATGAAGCATGTGTGGCCGACCTTGGAGAAAGTTTCTAAGGTTGAAGATGATATAAATAAAAGCCGAGATGTTATGGATTGATGTATTGAACATGTCACAAGTGTGAGAAGCAAGAGTGTGAGAAAGTGAATTGAGGTAGTAGTAATTTTATGTGTTAGACTTTTGAAAGCAGTGGGTTGACGGTTTCTGCAATTCTTTGATCAAGGCTACAAATGTGTATAATTTGTTGTGCTAGATTTTTCTGTTATCTTTTTTTTCTATAGGTAGTGAGCCTCCCTTTGGACAATGAGTCCTATCTATAGGTAGCAAGCCTTGTACCTGGACAATGAGCCTCTTTGTAATCAATTTTGTAATTACTTTATATTGTGAGTTAATCCTCACCGTGGTTTTTCCCTTATTGGGTTTACCAGGAAAATTTGGTGTTTCTTTTGTTGATATTGCTTTATGTTATTTGTACTTCATGTTCATACTTAATAATAGAATAAAGTGGATGTGAAGTTAATAATTGTTTGAGATTGGTGAAGACTGATTCACCTGCCTCTTAGTTGCCTTGTGCCTTTCAACAACAAATGCAAAATGCAATGCAAATATATGATGAAATGACACCAAATCCCTACCATAGGGGTGCATTGGCCTACTAGTTTGTTGATAGGGTTTTCAACCCTTGAAAATCTAAAGAATACCTTCCAACTTGCCCAATATTTTTTTTTGTTGGGTCAGTGACATCAATATCTAGTGCACTGATATTTTTCAATTTTTTTTTATAATATTCTATTTTTCCACATGTGCAGAACAAAGATCTTGATTTTTAGTGAAAAACCTAAATTCACAAGAAATAATAAATAAATATAATAATCACATTAAATTTTTTTAAAATTATAATTTTTGGGAAGCTTATAATTTTTTTTGAAAAAGGGGTAAAAATTTTATTCAATCAAAACCAAAGTACAAGCCAAAGCCAAAGGCCCACCAAAGCAAGACCACCACCAAAACAACCAACAAGAACACTACATATAACTGTCCTCCACTAATAGCCTCTCTAGAGTCTCCAAGTAATTAGAAGGTAACTCATCTCTTCCACTAATATCCCAGTCGTCCACATTCTCAGATGCCCACTTCGCCAGACAATCGGCCACTCTGTTCCACTCTCTAGGGATATGACAAAAGGAGAGAGAATCCAAGGAACTGCAAAGACTCAGAATCTGTCTGACCACAGAAGCCAGATGCCAACTAACATCCTCCAGCTTCTGGTTGTTCAGCATATCCACCACAATCTGAGAATCAGACTCACAGATGATCCTCCGCCAACCTAAAGAGTATCCACGCTCAATAGCTATCTTGATAGCAAGGGCCTCCATCAGATTATTAGAATGCTGCCCTTTGTAAATAGAGAAGACGAAAACCGCACCTCCATCATTACCTCTACCAATACCCCCAACACCAGCATGACTAGGGTTCCCCCGAGAAGAACCATCAGTGTTAATTTTTAAGACCCCCACTGGGGGAGGCGTCCACCTTCCATCGCGACTGACCCGTTGCCTGACATGGTGGGATCTTCTACCAGCAGGGCAGCCCCTGCTACTATCCCCCAGGTTCAAATTTCGCAAAATAGCCAGATCACCAGGATCAGTATGTACTGACATATCACACTTAGCTGAAATAGTCTCCTGGAGCCTGCTAAGAATCTTCTTCCACAATTGAGAACTTCCCAAGTTGGAGCTACAAAAAACTCTTCGGTTCCTCTCCAGCCACAGGTTCCAGAGAATGAGAGTAGGCCCAACTGACCAGGCCACCTGCAGGAAAGACGTCTTTGTAGGAGGTCTGCCCAAACTTTCCCAAAAGTCGATCAAGGAGGTAGCGTGAATACAACCATGTTGCCAAGCCTCCCACCATCTATGCCATAACTCACTAGAGTAAGGGAAAAGAAAGAACAAGTGAGAGATACACTCCTCATTGCAAGAACAAAGAGGGAAAATAGACGGACCCTGAAAACCTCGCTTGCGAAGATTTTCCCAAGTGAGGCACTTCCTCTGAGCAACCAACCATAAAAAAAAATTGCATTTGGGCCATGAGACGTTGTCCCAAACCTTCTTCCACCAGTGCACCTCAGCCGGACCATGTAGGTTCCTGTCAAGCATAGCGTAGCCTTGAGCAACAGTAAATTTACCTTTTGGACTAGGACTCCAAGCCAGAACATCCCTCCCACTCAGAGAGCTGCAAAGCCTATCCTTCAAAATTCTAGCAAGAACATCACGATCCTCATCAGAACCACCCAAGGGCCACTCCTGGGGATCCTTCCAGCAAGCCACCATCGCCTGACCAATACGCTTGACAGTTTTAAAATGCTCCACCTTAGTCCAACCAGCATCTGAGAAAATCTGGCTCAGAGGCTGAAGCTGAGGAAAACTAGAAATAATGGGAGGGTGGCCATCCCAAGAGTCCTGCCAAAAAAGAGCATCAGAGCCTCTATTACAGATCCAGAAGAGCCCCTCCTTAATCAGCTGAGCACCCTTCTTAAGAGTGTTCCAAATACAAGAACCCTTGCCCATCAAATGAAGACGTGGCACATCAAGGCAATCAACACCGGGGAGATACTTGTGGGCCAGGATCTTAGCCCAATCCTGATCCTGATTGTTGCACCACCTCCAGTACAGCTTGGCCGCCAAGGCAGTGACGGCAAGAGCCATAGACCTAAGACCAAGGCCCCCAGCATGCTTCGGCCTGCACACAGACTCCCACTTGACTAAACTCCACTTCGAGGAAAGAAGGTTGCCAGACCAGAGAAATTGCCGAGACAGAGCATCGAAATCCCGCACAAAGGCTGACGGGGGAGCCTGCACACAACACCTATAGATGGGGAGAGACTGCACCACAGTCTTTAGAAGAACCACTCTCCCAGCAGAAGATAGCCACCTGTAAGTCCAATGACTAACCTTACTCCGAAATTTATCCAAAATTCCCTGCCAGTAATCTCTACGCTGGGCTCCCAAAGCCAAAGGGATCCCAAGGTACATCAAGGGGAGAGAACCGATCTGAAATCTTAGGGTCCTAGCAATCCTGCTCTGAATACGCTGAGGAGTATTAAAGAAATAAATGGAAGACTTGTCATCATTAATACACTGACCTGAAGCCTTCAAATAGATGTCAAGAGCTCTCCTGAAATTCACAGCCTCACTAATTCTAGCCAAGCCCATCAGCCCCGTATCATCCACAAACTGAAGATGAGAGTAGGAAGGAAGAGAGTTGCTCCAGCTCCAGCCACGGATAAGACCCTGACTCACCTGAGATTTAATAAATCTTCCAAGACCCTCAGCCATGATAATGAATAAGTAAGGAGATAAAGGATCCCCCTGCCGGAGACCCCGAGAAGCACTAAACAGATTTGAAGGCTCCCCATTAATAAGAACCGAGAAAGAGGCAGAGGTAACACAACTAAGGACCCAATTCACCCACTCCTCAGCAAAGCCAAAAGCCAGGAGAGTTTTCTGTAAGAATTCCCAACTCACCCGGTCATAAGCTTTAGACATGTCGAGTTTAATAAACATAGCCTTCTCCTTAGAGTTAGCCATAGAATGAATAGCTTCCATGGCTATCACGACGCCATCCAAAATTTGTCTCCCTTCAACAAAACCACCCTGCTCAGCAGAGATCAGAGAACCGAGGAGTGGTTTGAGTCGCTCAGCAATCAACTTGGTGATGATCTTGTAAACCACATTACATAACGCAATAGGCCTGAATTGCGCCAGCCGGTTAGCTCCTTCCATCTTGGGTATGAGAGCCAAAAAGGTAGAATTCATGGACTTGAGCATCTGCTTGTTCCTATGAGATTCCTAAATCACCTCGAGGAGGTCAAACTTTATAATTTCCCAAAACTCCTGAAAGAACTCAATCGGAAACCCATCCGGACCAGGAGCCTTGCCTTTTTTCATATTAAACACCACTTTCTCCAATTCAGGTAACAAGATAGGACATAGGAGAACCCCATTCATCTCAGCAGAGACTAGTTGGGGAATACAATCCAAAATGGCCCCCTCCTCAGCCCTAGCAACAATATCCTCCCTAGAAAAAAGGTTAGAAAAATAATTGACAGCTTCCCTGGAAATATCAGCACTGGAGGAAAGCTGAGCCCCATCCTGTGAAACTAGAGAGGAGATAGAGTTCCCCTGTCTCCGAGCCTTAACCGAATTATGGAAGAAAGCGGTGTTCCTATCCCCCTCCTGAAGCCAATCAATGCGAGATTTCTGCTTCCAGAAGATCTCCTCCCGAAGCTCCCACTCTTCTACTCCCTTTAGAGCCAAAGACTCAGCAATACTAAGGTCAGAGGTCAGCCCCTGGTCACGAATCTGACGAGTGATGGTATCCAACTTGGACTGGGCATCCAACTTCTGAGCTTGTAGGTTCCCAAAACACTGTTTATTCCATCTCTTTAACCTGAACTTCACATGTTGAAGCCTCTTAGTGAAAGTAAACATGGCCGTCCCATGGGTAGGCCTCCCCTCCTGCCACCAATCCAACATAAGATCATGCAAAGATTGATCTCTTAACCACATCAACTGAAATTTAAAAGAGGGATTTTTGGTGATTCCATAAACGGTGACAGAGAGCTTGATAGGCCAGTGATCAGAGCCCCTCCAGTCAAGAATTTCAGAACTTGTGATCAACCTCCTATTCAACCAATAGCAGGAGACAAGAAATCTATCAAGCCTCTCTGAGATAGCCTCACCACCACATCTCCTATTATTCCATGTAAATACACCATTGGTTGGCTTCACATCAATAAGATTCAGGGAGCCAATCATATCCCTAAGCAAATTTGCAGAAGGGTCCAGCCTGGCTAGTCCGCCACGTTTTTCCTCCAAGCAAGTAACAGCATTAAAATCACCAGCCAGAATCCATGGGAGGAACGGATCCAAGGCCCGAATGAATTGAATGTGGGCCCATAGACTAGACTTACCTGAAAGATCAGTAGGAGCATAGATATTGGATAGAAGACACCTTTCTCCAGTCGCAAAACACAAGGCAACTAGAGAAATAGAAGAGCGACTGGACATCCACCATAAGGGGGAAACTCTCCTCGGGTTCCAGAAACAAGCCACCCCCCCTACACTATTCAAAGCACCCACCCCCTGCCAATTGCCTTGGGGCCAGATACGAGGAGCACAACTCGCCAAACCGTCAACTGAAAGCTTGGTCTCCTGAATGAAGACCACATCTGGTGATTGAGATTCAATTAATCTGCGAACAACCTTTTGTCTAGGGATGCTGTTCAACCCCCTTACATTCCATGATAAAACAATCATTTATGGGGTTGGGAGAAATGAGAATCAATGGGTTTCACTGACCCTGACTCAACCAAAGTATCCCCCATGATCTTAACCTTCTCTTGATCAGTCTTCCTTCCACTCCTTGACGGTTTATCAAGAGGCCCCTTCTTAAAGGATTTCTGCTGTAAGCCTAAAATAGGAGGAGCTTTGTTACCCTTTACAGATTCCGAGGCCCCCTTTGGAGCAAGGGGATCAGGAACCACCACAGCAGAGCATAACGGAGTCTGAGACTCCTGGGGAACCCTGAAAACCTGAGCTTGAGAAGACAAAGCCACACCCATCTGATCCGCTTGATAGACCTCTGAAGATAAAATTTGATCCTCTTTCTTTTCATTCTCATCCTGAGCTTCATGCAGACCCTTATCCCCAGAAGAGATCTCAACTGGAATGCCTTCCTCTTGTGTCAAATCATCAAGAACTTCAAACCTTTTAAAAGTATCTTCATTCTGTCTATCCAGCTAGGATCTCTTTTTTCCTTTTCCTTTATTACGGGGCTTAACCGGAATAAAACCCTCATTATCCATAGGTTCATTAGACATCGGAGCCTTTCCCTTGTCCCCCCTAGGAGGTCCAGGGGCAGCCAGGGGGGATGATTTAAATCTGGGACATTTGCGGTGCAAATGACCGTATTCATGACAAATTCTACATCTAAAGGGTAGGGTCTCGTAATCCAGCTGTTGGATCCAAGAAGAAGAGCCCATGCGAATTTCCATAGAATCTGGTAATGGATTATTTAAATCTATTTCCACACAGATGCGAGCAAAAGAAATTACCTTACGATCTTGGGTTTGTGAAGCCGATCCCACAGGTTTTCCAAGAAGCAGAGAAATTGAGTGAAGAATATCTTCCCTCCAGAACTCCAAAGGAAGCCTCGGCAACCGAATCCACACAGGAACCCACGAGGGGATCTCTTCAGCGGAGTTGAAGCCCATGTGCCAAGGCTTGATGAAGAGCCCAACTTGGTTAAAGAAATATGGGCCCCCTTCAAAGGCCCTATTCCTATCCATAAGATTTGAAAAGATAACCAGAAAATAATTATTAGCAGCCAAAATAATCTCCATATCCCCTTCAGGGTTCCAAACCCGACGGGCCCAAGATTCCAACACAGGTAGAGAAAGGCGAAGGCCCAGAAATTTGCAAATAAGGGCATGATTACACCAATAATCAACATCCTCCGAGACTTGCTCCGGTTGAATAATCAGAATAGGACGATCTTCAGATCTCTCAAGACAGCCATTTACTTTCTTCAACCGAAACATCCCTGTTGTAGAGGGTATTCCATCCCCAGATTGCGGTTTACCCAACTGCTCCTTTACATTGGCATGCATTGAAGAAGACGGCTCCACCATCTCCAAATCTCTGGAAGAAACCTGAGCCAAAAAACAATCCCGATTCTCCATGGACCGAGAGCACAGCCACCCCAAGAAAGATAGAGCCGAGGCCAAAGACCCTCGGGCTCAAAACACAGCACTCCTCCCGCAGAGAGAAACGCCACACGCAGCCAGAAGACACAGGGACAAAGCCTGCCCACGAGCCAAGCAATGGTCGCCCACCAAAAGACCTACGCACCCCGAAAAAACAGACACACCCCCCCTTGATATCGCACTGCATGAACGCCCCAGAGCGAGAAAGCAGCCGCCAGAGAGTTAGGCACGCGGCCCTAGCTCGCACCGGTGACGCCCGCATAAAAACATCGCCTCTATGATGATTTATTTGATCTTACAATATTTTGATATTTTCTTATGATTCTTATTTCACATTGTGGCATTTTTTTTATGATGATTTATTTGACCTTATAGATATTATAATATATATTTTTATGATGATTGTTTGATCTTGTGGATATTATGGTATTAGTTAATATATGATTATCTAACTATGTGAATGTATTATTGCTTTTTCTTGTACAGTTCTTTGATTTTGTAGATATTATAGTATTAGTTAACATGTGATTAATGTGTTCACAATTTTATAAAGATGAGTATGTGTTATTTCGAAATCAAATGTGTATGTTTTGTATCAACGTTTTAAATCACGTACTGAATATGAGTTATTTTGAAATCAATTGTGTATGTTTGTATCAACGTTTTAAATCATGTACTGATTTGGGATGAGGAGAGGACTTTCCTCAACTTGATGATGGGATTATTGGTTATTTCTTCATCTTGATAATGGATCACTAAGAAAGCTAGTAGGCCACTAATTTGGTAATTTTCCTAAATCTTAACCTCCTCTAAAACAATCTAGTTGAACTCTAACTTCAATGATAGTTTTAGCAAACTATGCTAAACTCGGTAGAATATGTTAATCTAGCAGAGTTCTAAATTTAGTGACATACTAGTATTTTGGAAGAGGCTACACTATTTGGTAGCTTAATTTTCACACTCAAACTTTTAAAACTTTGTTCTTAGTCATTCTAGCTCCATTTTAAGCATTTTTTAATTTGGGGCAATTTTTTGTTTACTTCACAATGGTGTAGATAGTTTATGAGCTGCTTTTTGTTTTTCTAGAAATTATAGTTTCTCAAAGTTGTTGGCTCATTCTTGTTTTGAGAACTTTTGATGTTCTATTTGGGCTCGTATAAGCTTCCTTTTGCATGTCATTTTTAAAATTGCTTTATTTTTTACATACTTCATAGTGGACACAAAAAATTGTTTTATTTTTTACAAACTTTTGTGTTTCATTTTTTAAATTGCGATACAAAAAATTGACACAATTTCAATCTAGAAAGAATGGACACTTAATTATCATGGCCTGTGGAAACTTGATGCTTTTAATACTTCATAGTGTTATTCTTGGTTTTCTTTTATCATTTACTAGAATTGTTGTTAAAATATTTTGGCCTCTTAAGGCATATTTATATTCAATGAGATCAAATCCACTATTTTACATTTGACATAGCAACTAATGAGTAGCTTCTAAATACCATAGTCAAAAAAATTAAAAGGATGATGATTCAAAGGAAATATTAATTGAGTTGCTATTACTCTTACATTTTCTTCCTTTGGTTCTTTGATTTAGTTTGATTACATGTCCATATCAACAATCATGTGTGAAGTTTGACTCATTTCCCTAGATTTTAGGCCTCCATATATGCATGCATTTCTATGTATGTAGCACCTATTTTATCTTTATACACATACCTCTATACATTCACCTTATCCACACATTTACTACATCTATCCTTACACTTGTCTAGAGATAGTTGTTAGCCACCCAAATGTAACTCTTTGCCCACAAAAGGGTATTTCTAGAGGTGTGGACTAAGTCTTTGCTTTCTAAAATTCAAATGCAAATTTTGGCCAATTGGCCCCTTTCACTTTCTTGTCCTATGTTGACTAAAGCACATGTTTTGGTGTTATGTGCTAGTATTTGAAGGCATCTAATGCACTCATTCTATTATTCAAACACATGTTTTGGTGCTATGTGCTAGTACTTGAAGGCATCTAATGCACTCATTCTATTATTCAAGCATATTTGGAATCCTCTTGTTCTAGAGCATTAATAGAGTTATATGTAGTGGTCATCTAAGCTTAGTGCACTAAAAGAGTAAAAAAATTGCATACTCCATTTGAGGGTCCTTGTCCCCCCGCCCCCCGCCACTATCTTAGAAATTTTGTAGGCATTTTTGGAGATTGACCTAGAAGAACTTATCTCCTTGGGACATGACAAGACCTCTTCCAAAGTATTCCTAAATATCATTGATATTGAGTTTGGTCTTACAGGATGAAACTAAGTCTATAGACTTAACCTAGACGTATGAACTTTGACAAATTCAATTATAAAATCTTATTGATAAAGAGGTTATTTTTTCCCATACTATAGTTTGATTCTAGAATCTTCATTATTAACACACATTCTTTAATCATAAAGCTAAACAACTTTATCCTTCCCATTTATTGTTACAAATTATTAAAAAATGAATCTAATTATATTTAATTAATCTAAACTTATTTATATTTAATTGATTACATTTACAAAAAAAATGTTTTCTTTTACAATTATATATGCTCTATTTCATCAAACACCAGCGTTGTTCTGTTATTATTTATTCGTTTGTGGGGCGTGGAAACCCTAGGTCACCCTTTGTTTGTTGAATTTGCTCCACTAGTTGAAACATGAGCAACAAACTATTCTCCTGCTTACCCGTGCTTCAAAATGCCAAAGCCATTTTCGCTTTAATTTCTCAAATCTTGCAATGCCCCTTTTGAAAATCTCTTCGCACACTTCGTTACCACAAAATTTTACATATCTTCAGCTGACACTGCAAAAATGTTGAAAAGCATGCCCTCGTTGGGGTGGCTCAAAACACTAGATAATGTTGAACAACTCGTTAACATGCTCAACATACACTGCTTTATGCAAAAATAATCAGATCTTAGCCCAAGCATATGTTAACCAAGTGTAGAAATAGTGGTGGAGCCCAAGATTCAAGTGCTAAAAGATTTTTATGTGGAGGATAAATTTATAGTCATAATTGTAGCCAGGTGCTCGAACATGTTGGCACATAAGCTGGAGAATGTTCGCTCCAACATTGAGCTTCTCAAGATTGTATTCTCATCACAAGATATTTTGATCAGAGCTATTACGAATCGCAACTATATTCTTAAAAGTAACTTGCATAAGACCTGAAACCCTCAGTTGCCTTTTGGGAGGATTTTGATTTTTGTGGGATAGAGCTCACCAAGTTTTTGGTAACATGCCCAATGTTCTACCTAATAATTTTCCTATGTTTTGACCTCAAGTGAATAAACCATGATGCCATCATATAGCAAGATAAATTTTCTTTTCAAAAACAAAGATAACATGCACATTTGAAATAAACACTTCCAAACTTTTCAATTGCATTACTTTGAAATATCACAATCTTTTCAAAGTATTGATTTCATATTAAATAATCTCAAGTAAACTTTTTATTTTACAATCTTCCATATAAATGGATACAAGAATAGACACATTCCTCCATTGAGCTTACTGGCAGTAGAAATACAAATGGTCTAGATAGCCCCCCTTCAAATCTTGGCCGCCAGCTGATGAGGAGAATCATCACTCAAGTGCTTTTCCACCAACCATGGACGTACTATGGTCCTCCACACATCTACCTAACCGGTAAGATGGCCCTACCCTTTGATGAAGAGATTGGTTTGGTAACCTCATAATATTAGCCTTCTTGAGCTTTGTGTTGTGTCCTACATAACTAGAACTTCCATATAGTGGCTACTACCTACAT